>JBAWJQ010000542.1:0-222249 GCA_037783105.1 Bactrocera zonata
ACGAATGTTTATTATCATTCGAAAGAATATTATTTGACATTTATATAGTATATACCTATTTTTTAGAACAATATCTCTTTCAAATATTGGATGCGGCTAAGTCTCAGTTGGTCCATCCGTTGAGTCCAATTTTCGATGATTCCTCGAGCATTTTGTCCGGTAACTGAGAAATAGCACGTGTGATGTTTTGACTGAATTGAAGAGGGATTATCTACATAGATTTTAGACTCCCCAAAGGAAAATAGTCTAACGGCGTAATATCACACGATCTTGGTGGGCAACACACCGCAGTGTTCTCTTAATAAGTCCATTCATTGATGCAATGTGTGGGAAGTGGCGTCGTCTTGTTGTCACACACTGTCGCCGAGATCACGTGCTTCAATAATCAATCTCCCATAGTTTAGGTTTTATATATTCTACACTGTGCGCAAAATAGGTGAAATTTGAATTTAAACTGCGCGCGTCGAAGGATTTGGAGAATTATTTTTTTTAGGTTGGTAGTACTGTCAGTCACATTTATTCAAATTCCATGTCAAAATATTCATTAGTGTTTGAGATACGTGTCGTTTTGTGAGTTGCTAAAAGTGAGTTTTTCGTTTTTTGCGATGTCGAAATTTGTTGAGCAAAGAATTTGCATTAAATTTTGTTTACGGAATAAATTTTCTGCTGCGGATACGTTGAGGATGGTGCAGAAAGCCTTTGCTGATGAGGCTATGTCTAAAAAAAATGTTTACAAGTGGTATAGTGAACAAGACGAAGAGCGTCCAGGGCGACCATCAACCTCAACCGACGAAGCTCACGTTCAAGAAATAAAATATTTGGTGTTGAAAAATCGTCGATTAACAATTAGAGACCTTGCTGATGAAGTTGGTATATCGAAAGGCTCAGCCAATACCATTTGGAGGATGTTTTGGGCCTCAAGCGCGTTAAATCTCGACTGGTACCGAAAACATAGATTTTTTTTTGGAAAAAAGGCGTCGCGTTGAAGTGTGTGAAACGATGCTTTCCGATAACCAGGGTGTCATGAAATGCATTGTAACTGGCGATAAGACTTGGATCTATGCTTATGACCCCGAAACAACCGATCAATCGAGCAAATATCGTGCCAAAAGAGAGCCGAGACCAAAAAAAATCGCGCCAAAGTCGCTCAAAAATCAAGGTCATGTTGACTGTTTTCTTCGATTATCGTGGTGTTGTGCATTATGAATTCCTTCAAACTGGTCAAACAGTCAACAAGGAATATTATTTGAACGTTATGCGTCGTTTGCGTAACGCTATCCGCCTAAAAAGGCCGGAATTGTGGAAAGACAATTCTTGGTTTTTACACCAGGATAATGCACCATCCCACACTGCCCTCGTAATTCGTGATTATTTCGCCTGAAACACAACCCATATCGTTCCGTAACTACCGTATTCACCTGATCTGGCGCCGTGCGACTTCTGGCTGTTAACCAAGCTCAAAAGACCGCTCCGGGGACACCGTTTTTATACGATAGAGGAGATTCAAGCCGCAGCGAAGACGGAACTGAAGTCCATCCCGGAAAGTGACTACAACTAGTGTTTTGAAGATTGGAAAATACCTTGGCATAAGTACATTGCATCAGAAGGGGATTACTTTGGAGGAGATGAAATTGACTTGGAAGAATAAATAAAGAATTTTCAAAATTAATACAATGCCATTATTATACTTATTTTTTGGGCACAGTAGTATAAAGGGCTAGTAAAAAGCAATCCATTGTTTCCCCAATAGATGGCTTTAGGAAGATAAAATTCCCTACCTAAATACCGCTAAGATCGTGTTATGAACGTAAGTCTACGCAAATGGTGGTTAAGCAGGATTGATGATCAGTTAGGTTTTGCTTTAGGACTGCATCCTTACGGACAAACATTTTTGGTTAATATGAGATAAATTGCGTCACATTACGGTAACGATAGGCCATTCCTGAAAGATTTGTATGCATTAACCAAGTGATTACCATATGGCGAATGATTTCGCTTCAATAGAAGCTCGTGAAAATCGATTATCACAGTTTTTTAGCCAATATTAACGAGATTATGTGACAGGGTCTTTATGAAATTACCTTCAAAATGGCAACAAATTATCGAACAACATAAATATTTGATCTAAATCAGATCATTCTAACTATGCTAAATAAAATATCCAAATACAAAAGTAATGCATTTCTTTTTCTGATCCAAAAATTTTAAATCTAATTGTATGTACTTACACATACATACGTAGAGGAGTTTAACTACATGGCCATGTCGCTAACTACTAAAATGCACGCCTTTCAACACCTCGTATCACAGCCTACGGGCCCTCGAGTAAAAGGATTAACTATTATTGTCAGAATGAAAAGAGTAGCTGAAGCTCAACGAAGTGTTGCTGTTGTAATGTGAGTGTCAGCCAAAGCGCTGCCGGCAAACATAACTTGTGCAACACGATGTTGCACACGTTGAATCGGCACACTCAACTTGACAATATTGCTACAAGTGCGGTTACATATGCATCTACATATGTTTGTTGTTGCAAAAGATGCTGAAAAAAAGTTTAGTTACATAAAGTTATTGCAGAAATTTCAGGTTTTTTAACGTAGAATCAGCTTTTGAATTTATATGTACTGGTGAAGTTCGTTTTATCGAATTCTAAGGAAGCTACTAGTTCTGCGTCCAAAGAAATTTCCTTGTAAATCAAGCTTGGTGATTACAAGATCTCAAAAACAAATATTTACTCAACAAACTTTAAAAGATCCCATAACCAACTTCGCTGGTTGAAAGATAGAGATCTATGGTCGCATACTGCCGCGTTGAGATAAGCAAGCGGTGTAATTGTGCCCTCCATATACCCAATTAAAGATTATGATGGTCCCACTTGAAAGCAAAAACTCAAAATTTAATCACAAACTCTGAGTTTACTGCACTTTTAACTGGCTTCACACGCCTCTTTTTTGGAGGTCTCAGCACGGAAGGCCTTCAGTGCCTTCAACGATTTTTTATGTTTTCAATTTCGTCTAATTTTTGGAGCTTCGATGTCATATTCACAAGCCAATGTCCCGTCAACAATAATGATACGTTTAATGAATACTATAAGGTGCTAAGCTTACGTGGTTATAGCCGAGTTTAATCGCATATTCCACGTTTAGCCAGGTACTTCTCCTTATGGTCTTTCAAACGGAGTTGAGGACTTCCTCTTCATCTGCTTCTCCTGACGAGTACTGCGTCGAATACTCTCAGAGCTGGAGTGTTTTCATCCATTCGGGCGATGTAGCCGCGTAGCCACTGTTTCTTAATTCGCTAAACTACATATATCAATGTCGTCGTATAAGTATTTTGTACAGCTCAACGTTCCATCGACTGCGGTATTCACCGGGGCCAATACACAAAGGATCATAAATCTTCCGCAGAACTTTTCTCTAGAAAACTCGTAACGTTGGCTCATCAGATCTTGTCATCATCCATGCCTCTGCACCATATAGCAGGACGGGGATGATGAGTGACTTGTAGAATTTGGTCTTTGTTCGTCGAAAGAGGACTTTACTTTTCAATTGCCTACTCAGTCCGAAGTAGAACCTATTGGCAAGAGTTATTCTACGTTCGATTTTGAGGCTGGCATTGTTATTGCTGTTAATTCTGGTTCCAGGATAGACGAAATTATATACAACTTCAAAGTTATGACTGGCAAGAGGGACGTGGGAGCCAAGTCGCGAACGACGACGACTGTTTTTTTTTTTTTTTTGATGACTGGGGATATTTCGTCTTGCCCTCGTTCACTACTCGGTCCATTTGCTTCGCATCTTTGTTAAACTGGTGAAAGCAGAACTAACGGCAGGCATGTTAAGGCCAATGATATCAATGCCATCAGCGTTCACTCTTCTTTATTCAGCCCTGCGGCTCAATTAATTTTTTCCAGCAGTAGATTGAAGAACTCGCCTTGTCTAAGATCTCGTTTGGTATGGAACGGCTCGGAGAGGACCTTCCGGGTCCTGAAAGAGCTTTTGCTATTGCTCGACGTCTATTCACACACACATATTATTTTTTTGGGGATACCAATTCAGACATTGCGGCACCTCTTTTTCGTTCTGTCAAAAGAAGCTTATAAAACGACGAAGAGGTGGCGCGTATCGATCCTATTTTCACGGGTCTTTTCCAAGATTTGCCGCATGGTTATTATCCGGGCAGTTGTTGATTTTCCTGAAGCTACACTGATAAGGTCCAATCAGTTTGTTGACAGTGGGATTTAATATTTAATATTTTATTTTATATATTATTTATACCAGCCGAAAGCCTCCGATGTTAGCGCTGCATTAATAATTTTATTGTTATGTAAACTTTTATAAAAAAAAAATATTATTTATATTTAGGAAACTTATCCCACGGTAGTTGGCCTAATATAATAAATACCGAACTGCTAACCAGGCTTTGAGAAAACGATTGGTAGACACGCAGCTCATGCGGAAGAAGAAGATTAATCAAGTATTTAGTTTAGCAAAATATTTTGGACTTAGACATATTTATCTAGATTTATTTATACTTGTATGTACACATGTACATATGTATACTATTTATATAATATGACTAATTTAGTTAAAAAACTAGATCTGCATGAGTCAGCCCAGCCAAAGCCGCTGGCGGCGATCGCTTCATAGTCCGTCCGGCCTGCGATCAGCGAATCGCAATAAAGAATTGAAACATTTAAATATCGCACTTGCCGTTTAGTATTTCTCCGATTGCATAAGTATGCGTAAGTAACCGTATGAATATGCATCGTTACTGTGTGTGTGCGTATGTTCGATTGGCATGAGTCAACACTGCACTTCTTTGTTCGCCGTCAAAGCGAACTTTCATGCAAACTTAAAAGGCAATAAAAACGCTGATTTGAAAATAAAGTCACACACAAGTAAAAGATGTATGCTGTAATCCCTGTATCAGCCGGTCGATGGACGCGGCAATAACTATACGGGTTATATATTTGCAAGTACTCTTTATTGGCCCGGACGTGTACTCCGGCTTAAGCTCAACTTAAATCTAAACTAGCCCAATACCTAACTTAACAATTAAGCCTAAGAACGCATATCCATATCCAGTAATCGACGCTGCCGGCTTTGACGTCTGCGTCGTGCTGACTCTGCTCAATACAATTGTTTACCCAATTGCTGATAGTGCAAGCAACGATCGCTGGTCAACTGTTTACGCAATCGGCTATTGACACTGTGGTTCGCTGTCCGTCCGCCTCGCCGCCTTGGTGGTTGTTATTGTTTATGTAATCTGAGTCGTTGCTTTAGTGGCGGTCGTCGCCCACAAAATCTGCTGATGAGGCAAGATGTTATATTGGCCTCACCACACTCGTACCCAACTGGAAATTGGGCATTATGTGTTAACTACTCCCCCCTTCGAAACACGATCGTCCTCGTTCGTTGTCATATCTTTCACTACCAGGTTGATCTCGTGTAATGCTCGTGTTTTCTTCTTGTACTGCCAGAGGAAAGCGAGGCCACTGATCAACGCAGCTACTCCCAGACCCAGGATGAAAGCAAGTGTCCGGCTCGCGACGGTCGTTAGTTCTTCTTTAATTTCGTCAATAGTTTGTAGATTTTGATTGTTGAGGCGGTGAAGGTAAGGCAAACTCAAAATGGTCTCATGGCCAGTGATGTTCAGCAGGGGTGAAGCAGCAATACCTGGAGCCTTTTCCAGCCTGCTCATTCTGTTAACGTACTTAGTGCCAATCAGGAACACATGGTCCTCGAAAGTGACGAGATACGTGCCACTTACATTTTTCTCAGGTGTTTCATCAATGGCGATTCTGGTTGGGCTGTCGTTAATGATTATGACTCCATCGTCAACTATGGTGCTAGCGTTAAGGTGACTCGGTTGCGTGTTACAATGTGCTGTGCCACCGGTGTGAAGTTGCAGAGCGCATGTTGTATTTGTAGTTAATCTGCAGAACGTTGAAGTTGTTGTTGCTTCACAGTTGTTGACCGCCAAAATTCCGCTCTTGCACTCGACCACTGTGTTTTCGTTGATTTGCAGCACGACGCCGTTGTGTACCACCGGAAAAATCAAAACTTTCCTACACAAAAACTTAATTCTAGGATATTTGATTATAAAATGAATTACATCATTGTGCTGAATAACTTTAACGGTTGACACTTCCATTAGTTCAGTGATTGCTATATCTGTGATTGGCCCAACCAATATGGATTTCAAACCCTCGTCATCAATGATTGCTGGATTTACTACCTTTATTTTCGCAAGGGTTATTGCGAGCATTATATTCTGAATTTCCGTGATCATAATCCTATTTCGAGTGAGTAAAATTTCAAAAAGGTGCGCCGTATCGATTCTTTCTTTCTTCGCTTCTTTGAGGAGTTCATTTACCGTACTAGTTAGTGCGTTAATCTGTTCCTGTGTCTTTGTGTTAATCACTACCTGTCTATTGTTGGATTCTATTAGTTGGGCTTCTGTCATTCTAATTTGGTGGAAATCGTCAGCGTCTGGGGTACCTGTGATAAATTTAAGGGCTGAACCCAGAAAGTCTAGGCTTCTTGCCATTCTATGATGTACGCTTATAGTCGCTAGTAATGTTCTAACATGTCCATTGTCAGTCTCTAGCAACTTTCGCATGTGCGACTGCGGGAACAAGTCCGTCATGTTGGCAGTTTCGTCTGTCATGCGCATAAACTCGGTCAAATTAGTTGAGTGCCTCAGGTAATTGTATTCGTTCCATACTAGTGCGTCGCCGTCCACTACCGGTATGTAATGTGAGTGTGAGTAATCCGTTAACTTGGCTGCCGCTATCCCGAAAGTGAGAAGAATTGTGATTGAAAACCTAAAGAAGCAATATAAGGTGATTAGAAATTAATGTCGTCATTTTCTAAGGCTAAGTACTTTATCTAAGGTTGTCCTTATGGACTATCCTTCCATTTATTAGGACTGTTGTCCCCAGATCTGCATCTACTCTCCTCTCCTCACACAGGGGGGTTAACTTGTTCCCTAACCTTCTATTAGTTTTTACCATTACCTTTTCCCCTACTTCAAATACCCTGTTCTGCCTTGACGGGTTATTTCTATCGAGCTGAGCCTGTTGTGCTTGTTCGATTTTACCTTTCACTTCCTTTCGGAATTCTTCGGTTGAGGCGTATATTACCTCAATAGGCTCCTTATTTGTGACCGAGTGTATTGTTCGGTTGTATTCAATGGTAGCTTGAGTGATCAGGTCCATTGTATCGCTTATTCTTCTTTCAAGTTTAAGGCACCTAGCAATTTCTACCAAGGTACTGTGAAACTTCTCGACTTGTCCGTTGGAAGTACTGTGGAGAGGGGGAGCGTTTACTATATCAATCCCATATTGGTTCTTCAACAGAGTCACAATGGTGTCCGAGTTGAAGGACGCCTCATTATCACAATAGATAGTTTTTGTTCCTGGGAAGAAATTAATCAATTGGAGGATGGGTATTTTTACATCCGTTATTGTCCGCGACGGTATCGGTTGAACTACTGCAAATTTAGAGAATTTATCAACACAAGTTAAAAAATGCTTCTTGTCTGTGGAGAAAATATCTATGTGCAGCATTTCACCTGCGTACGATGGAATCGGCGTAACGCCGAGTTCCTGCCTTCTAGGGTGTCGATCGTATTTGGCTTTCGTGCATATTTTGCAGTTTGTGACAATTTCGTTTGCCAATTTGGACATTTTCGGAAAATAATAGTCACAGAGGATCTGTTTCACATTTTCCTGCGCAGCTCTATGAGCACGATTGTGTTCAGTAGTGACTATTTCCCTTTGTTCATCCTTGTTCGTAATATCCGACACCATATTTTTGCAGTACCAGAATTTGGTAGATGGGAAGCATCTTACCAATTCGTGTTGTATGCTGGCTAGCGCCGGTAGCTCGCAGTGAATCGCGTTCACCACGAGGGGTTAACAACCTCCTTTACTTCGTCAATGAGGCTGTTTTTATCTATGAAGTGAATAACGTGGCGGGTTTTTCCGCCAAAGAGTATAAAATTCCGTTTCAGAGGGAAACGCGACTTCTCCAAAACTATTTGATTCCTGAAGCAGTTTATGGGTTTTTCTGTTGATTCGACCGTGTAGGTCAGTGACAATTCACTGTGAACTGTCGCTGCGTCAGATTTGAGTTCGCTCTCCAACGCATTTATGTTCTGCCGTGAAAGAGCATCTGCGACAGAGTTTTCCTTACCAGGTTTATAATAAATTTTAGCATTATGCTCGTCTATGAATGCCTTCCACCGTTTTATCTTTGCATTCGGGTTCTTATCAGAAACCGCAAACGTTAGAGGCTGGTGGTCTGTATAGATGTTGATGTCCCTAGTTCCATAGAGATAATTTTGAAGTTTCCCTAAAGCCCATACTATGGCCAGTAATTCTCTTTCATTTGTTGCATAATGCATTTCCCTATCTTTCAGCGTTCTTGAAATCATTGTAATCGGTTTACCATTCTGCGAGAGGACTGCGCCAATGCCGTGAGCGGAGGCGTCTGTCGTTAAGTCAAATGGTTTTTTAAAATCTGGATACATTAAGATGACATCTTCAGATGCTAGGATGTTTCTTAATCTTTCGAAGGCATTGCGTTGCGCTTCACTAAAATCAATGGGTACCCTTCTAGACTTGTGCTTACTTACTAAGCCATTTTCACCTTTTAGGATCTCAGTTAGAGGTCTTGCTATGGAGGCGAAATCTTTTATGAAACACCTGTAATAACTTGCTAGCCCTAGAAAGGATCTAAGGCTGAACAAATCCTTAGGTTCAGGATATTCCTGAACGGCTTTGACCTTTGCGGGGTCAGTTTTTGCCCCACCTCTTGTTACTATGAAACCGAGATATTCCACACTTGTTTTAAAAAAATGTGTTTTTTCTCGTGAAACTTTCATGTTGGCCTCACACAGTTTTTCCAAGACCCAATTTATATGTTTGACATGTTCCGATTCATTTTCAGAAAAAATTATGACGTCATCGACGTAAACATAGCATGATTTGCCAATTTGTTCACGTAAGACGTCGTCGATCGCCCTCTGGAAGATGCTTCCAGCATTCTTCAAACCGAATGGCAATCGACAAAACTCATATTTTCCACCGTTAACGGAAAAAGACGTTTTCTCGCGATCCTGCTCGGCGAGGACAATCTGATGGTAGCCTGACTTTAAATCTAAAGTCGTAAAGTATTTGGCTTTCCCTAAATTTGCCAGAATCATTGAAATGTTCGGCATTGGGTACTTATCGGCAATAGTGCGCTCGTTGAGCTTCCTAAAATCAATAACCAGACGTTTGTTTTTGTTGCCTAACTCGTCGTAACCCTTTTTATCTACGACCCAGGTTGGGTTGTTGTAAGGGGACCTTGACGGTCTAATGATTTTATTGCGTAGCAGTTCTCTTATTTCCTTTTCGACGAAATCTGCCACTCCCATTGGGTGAGGGTACAACTTCGAATAAATAGGCTCGTTATCTTTGGTTCGGATCGTGGCCACAACCGAAGTGTTAAATGGCAACAGCTCGTTAGAGTCTGCGAATGCCTTAATCCTTTTCAGGATCATTTTTTTAAATTCTGCCTTCACTGAACTTGGTACCTGTATGTCGTTGACATTTGTAAAGTTAACGTTGCTGCACTTATGATATTGCAGATCTTCTGACATGGTACCATAATTTATTTTGCCTCCGTCTAGGTCAATAGTCGCGCCCACCTGCGTTAGCAGGTCAAGGCCTATGATTCCGTCGAACAGTGTTAGACTGTCCAACACAAAGAATGGGGATGTTACCCCGAAAATATTTATCAGGCATTTCTGTTTGATTTTATTGGACCCATGGATAGAGTTCACATTAAACGGGGAGTCTACCGACTTTACGCCTTTAAGCTCCTTTACGGGCCTGACATAATTTTTTGCCGCTCCCGTGTCAATTAAAAACCTTAGTGTTTTCCCAGCCAACGTCCGCTCAAGGAACGGTAGCCGGGAGTGGCCTCTAAAAAATTAATAGAGTCACTTTCGTAGTCAACCCCATTTTCATTGTCTACCTCTGCTACTGCAGCTGCGGCAGCAGCCTCATACGCTTGGTAATCCTGATCAACATCTGAATGATTCAAATTGTTGATCCTTTGACGCCTAAAATCTGTCATACGCTCTGAATTATTCTGTCTCTTATTTCTCTGAACGGGAGCATTGTGAATACCGGCAGCTTGTGCCTGTTGGTATTCCGTTGGGTGCCTAAATTTAAACGAACTAGGATCGACGTCCATAGGTTCGGGGCCTCTACCATGAAAATCCCTATCATTTTCGCGTTGCCTAAATGATGAAGCCTTTCCTGGATTATTTCTGCCCTGACTCTTGAAGTAATGTGGATTTTTTGCGTGATTGGCATCGCCGCCACTATTCTGTGAATAATTATTTTGCCGCCGAGTTTGGGATTTTTGACCCCCTGACTTTTGGGCTCTCTCTTCGGCATTTTTAGCGTACGTTGCCGCGAACATGTACCTATCGTGACTCGACTCGGCCTCGCGGGCTAGTGCCAAGGCACTTGGTAGATCCTTTGGTCTAGCTGGGAATACAGCCTGGTGTAGGGGTCTTTTTAAACCCGATACGAACGTGTTTAGGGCATCACATCTAAATTTTTCATTTAGGACAGCTGCAGCAGCTGCATCATATGTCATAAGCGTTTTATTTATTATGAGGGTCAGTTTCCTTTCTATCTCATCATAGTACTGTGACAAGCTCAAATCGCCCTGACGCAAGGTATCTAACTCTTGTTGGAGAATGCGCACTGGAGTTTTGTCAGCGTAGGTGAAATCTAACCGTGCCACAATGGCCTTAAAATTTAAAACTGTGTTAAATGAGGCCAGTATATTATTCGCTGAACCCCTAATCTTATTCCGAATAATACCTACTGCCTCGTAATGCTTTACGCTGCCTTCATACGGTTCGAATAATTCGTAGGCGGCCATCGCTGCCTGCCTCCACGAAATATATTCCTCTTGTTTACCATCAAACTCTGGCAATGACTTGACGAGGTCTAACGTCTGACTACACGATTTTCCCTGCACTATCGCAATTTTCTGGTAGCTTTCTACTTCAGGGGCCGTGATCCTCAATGCACTCATCTCGTTCCTAACTTCACTAATTTTTTCATCAATAACCTGTTTCCATTGAGCGGCCTGTGCCGCCAATGCGGCTTCTAACACCGCTTGTACCTGTCTTGCGTCCATATCCGTTTCTGTTTCCACTACGTCTGCCACACGTAACCTTCTAGTATGGTTTATTAATTCCTGCACTGAGTTATCGTAAAGCTCTTTATCGTGAGGGGGGTGGCTCATTAGACCCTGAACAAACTAACACACATAAGTATTTTTTCACTCAAACGCGGCACAATCGTTAACGGCCACCAAAACAATAAAAAATAAAAAGGATCACTTCACTCTTTATATAATGCTGCTTTATTATTTTCACAAATGATGACGATTGGCTGTGCCATTCACTTACATGATTTTTCAATGAATATGATAATTCCGTTGCTCTGTGGCTGGGTTGTTGATTGTTGATCGCTAATTTTTCTCTTCGTGCCCCACGTTGGGCGCCAGTAAAAGATGTATGCTGTAATCCCTGTATCAGCCGGTCGATGGACGCGGCAATAACTATACGGGTTATATATTTGCAAGTACTCTTTATTGGCCCGGACGTGTACTCCGGCTTAAGCTCAACTTAAATCTAAACTAGCCCAATACCTAACTTAACAATTAAGCCTAAGAACGCATATCCATATCCAGTAATCGACGCTGCCGGCTTTGACGTCTGCGTCGTGCTGACTCTGCTCAATACAATTGTTTACCCAATTGCTGATAGTGCAAGCAACGATCGCTGGTCAACTGTTTACGCAATCGGCTATTGACACTGTGGTTCGCTGTCCGTCCGCCTCGCCGCCTTGGTGGTTGTTATTGTTTATGTAATCTGAGTCGTTGCTTTAGTGGCGGTCGTCGCCCACAAAATCTGCTGATGAGGCAAGATGTTATATTGGCCTCACCACACTCGTACCCAACTGGAAATTGGGCATTATGTGTTAACTCACACACATAAACATACAAACAGAAACTAATAAATATGCAGTGTTTTTGCTGTCGCGGCAAGAATATTGAATTTATAAATTATAAATAAATAAATAGTTTGAGTAATTAAAAGAGATTTCATCAATTTGGCAAATATCGTCTGTGTTGCACGAAATCAAATTATGTTGCATGTAAAGTAGTTTTCTTTTTTTGTTTTGCTCATTTCAATTACAGCACCCTGTATTGCACACAAATGTTCCAGTGCACCGTTACATTGTTTATCAAACGTTTCGCCGCTACAACAACAAAGCAACAACAACAAACTCACAAATAGCAGCAAAAATTAAATCAAAGCGAAATATTGGTTTTCCCATAATCGAATTTCGTACAATTATTAGACCCTGCCACCGTGTGTGTGTGTGTGTGTGCGCAAAACAAACACACACACACAAACCGGCAAAACACGGAATTTTTCAACCGTTTCCCCCATTTCGTGTTTATCTACTTTTATTTGAATTTTTCTGCATTTGCTTTGTTTTGGCCTTTGTCAAAACAAACGGTTCTAATTGAATTTGTTGCATAAAACTAAAAAATGCACTAAAATACACAAGCACACACACATCAACACACATAGAAGCTTACATGCATGCTACGACACACACCCACACACATACACAGAAAGTGCTCGCGAAATACTAATAGCCAATTGTGTAAGCAAACAAAGTGGAAATTTCGTTAGTTGACACTAAATGCATTTTGTCAACAAATTCCGATAACGTTACATAAACAAATGTCTATGAATATGCGTATATGTGCATGTGTGAGTATTGCATAGCTGAAAAAATAAACTAAGAATAGGCCAAGCGGAAGCGCTGAAGAAAATAACAAATATATTTCGGTCGGAAGAATGCTGATATAAGCACTCTTTAATTAATCAGAACTTAAAGTGTAGCGAATCGAACAAGCAATTGGTCTAATATTGACAAAAACTGGTATAATCAGATAGAGAGCGGTTATACCACTTTAGTTAGCTGCATAGTATATACTTTCTGGTATAGAATTCTGCTGGCTACATTCAAACGGAGTACTGAAATCTCTGTAGACATAACTAGTAAAGGGTTATCTGTGACCAAAAAATAAGGTTACATTGTATTTATTTTGAAAATTCTTTATTTATTCTTCTAAACCAACTTCATCCCCTTCAAAGTAATCCCCTCCCGATGCAATGCACTTATGCCAATGGATTTTCCAATCTTTGAAACACTGGTTGTAGTCACTTTCCGGGATGGCCTTCAGTTCCGTCTTCGCTGCGGCTTGAATCTCCTCTATCATATAAAAACGGTGTCCCCGGAGCGGTCTTTTAAGCTTGGTGAACAGCCAGAAGTCGCGCGGCGCCAGATCAGGTGAATACGGTGGTTACGGAACGATATGGGTTGTATTTTTGGCGAAATTATCACGAATTACGAGGGCAGTATGGGATGGTGCATTATCGTGGTGTAAAAACCAAGAATTGTCTTTCCACAATTCCGACCTTTTTAGGCGGATAGCGTTACGCAAACGACGCATAACGTTCAAATAATATTCCTTGTTGACTGTTTGACCGGTTGGAAGGAATTCATAATGCACAACATCACGATAATCGAAGAAAACAGTCAACACGACCTTGATTTTTGAGCGACTTTGGCGCGATTTTTTTGGTCGCAGCTCCCTTTTGGCAAGATATTCGATCGATTGATCGGTTGTTTCGGGGTCGTAAGCACAGATCCAAGTCTCAACGCCAGTTATAATGCATTTCATGACACCCTGGTAGTCGGAAAGGATCATTTCACACACTTCAACGCGACGCCTTTTTTTCCAAAAAATTCAATGTTTTCGGTACCAGTCGAGATTTGACGCGCTTGAGGCCCGAAACATGCTTCAAAATGGTATTAGATGAGCCTTTCGATATGCCAACTTCATCAGCAAGGTTTTTAATTGTTAATCGACGGGTTTTCAACACCAAATCTTTGATTTGTTGAACGTGAGCTTCGTCGGTTGAGGTTGATGGTCGCCCTGGACCTTCGTCTTGGACACGTTCACGGCCGACTTGGAACTCACTATACCACTTGTAAACGTTTTTTTAGACCTTCATCATCAAAAGGCTTTCTGCACCAGCCTCAACGTATCCGCAGCCGAAAATTGATTCCGTAAACAAAATTTAATGCAAATTCTTTGCTCAACAAATTTCGACATCGCAAAAAACGAAAAACTCACTTTTAGCAGCTCACAAAACGACACGTATCTAAAACACTAATCAATATTTTGACATGAAATTTGAATAAATGTGACTGACAGTACTACCAACCTAAAAAAAAATAGTTCTCCAAATCCTTCGACGCGGGCAGTTTAAATTCAAATGTCACCTTATTTTTTGGACACAGTAGTACCTTCTTCAGTAGCTATGTATATTTTGACAGATTACGCGTGAGTCGTGTCAAGCTGTCAAGTTATTTTTGTTCAGTATTCTTTGGTATTTCATCTTGAAAAACGTTTACGAATCGTTCAACTTTTTTACGAAAATTCACATTCTGTACAAAATGTGTTCCGCGCGCGTCGCTCAACTTATGGTCAACATAATCGGCCTACTGAGTGTACTTTACGCAACACCACAACTCACTTTGAGAGACAGCATTTCTTATGGGATAATATTCCAACGAATAGATCAAGTCCAGTAAGCAGTGAAGAAAATACAGTAGCCGTAGCTGAGAGTATACACGGAGATCGTGGAGAGTCGATTCGGCGCCGTTCGCAGCAACTTGAAATGACGTATAGAACGAATGGGCGTATTTTACTTCGAGATCTTAAATTGAAAGCATGCAAAATACAGCTTGTTCAAGAACTGCAGCCGCTCGACCTTCCCAAGCGACAGGGCTCTAGAAAAGTTTCAAAAAGATCCGACGTTTTCAAAACAAATTTTGTTCAGCAATGAAACCCATTTCTGGCTCAATAAGTACATAAACAAGCGAAATTGCCGCATTTGTGACGAACAGCAACCAGAAGAGAATCAAGAGCTGGTGGAAGCATCGGTCCAAATTTCTCCAGAAATGATGCCGGTAAGAACAAGACGGCAGCACTTACCAGACGTCGCATCAATCAATGGGTTTATTGAGCAAAACTCTTCGATGAGCAGATAATTTCATGTTTTGAACAGGTCAATTGGCCACCAAGATCGTATGATAACAAACCGTTAGACTTTTTCTGTAGATATATGAAGAGTTTAAGGTCTTCGCTGACAATCCCGCTTCAATTTCGAGCAAAACCTCATGCGTGTCATTTGCCAGTTATTAGTCGAAATGCTCGTGCGAGTCGTCGAAAAGCGGACTTAACGGCTGGACCATGATGAGACGTAATCGCTGCCAATATTTTGAAGAGATAATCTTAAAAAAATATATGCCAAAGAATTTTCTTTAGAAAGATAGTAAACATTCCCCACTAGATTTGAAATTTCTGTGTTTTTTCTTTAAAAAAGTAAGAAACCTAGAAACGGATCAGCCTATACATTTGTGTTTGGCACTGTAAATCTCTAGGACTTACAGACTACTATATTATAACGTGCAGAGATATCAAGACTTCTGAATTTTTTCTCTTCAAGGCAGAAAATGATTTGCAGCGTTTGCAATTTTAAAATATCAGTGCTGCCACTTTCATAATTATTGGAGCGACAAGCCCAAATTTAGCCTCTCGACAAACTCAAACCTTTCGTCGAATATTGACAACTTTGGAAGCTCTGCCACCTACTTTTATCAAAATAGACGTCAATAGAGTTTTATTTAAAAAATCTCGAGGCGTGTAGTTGCGATATACGAAATTTTGCTTGGTATGAAACAGCTTGAAGGGGAATCGGTAAATGCTTGCGGCGTATCGAGATAGGGCTCTTTTTATTAGCATTTAGTAATGAGCTAATTTCTCGATTCAACGTCTAGATTTATCACTGTCTCAAGTACATATATCTACTAGGAACAGGCATCACCATTTTTTTATAAAAATAATTAATATTGACTTTGAAAGATTTCTGTTTACCTACAAAAAAATAAAGAAATTAACCCAATTAACTGACTGAGTAGCTGTAACACTGGGTTTGAATATTCTGCTCATCAAACTCTCCAACCTTAATTTGTTTCTTTCCAAGTAAACCAGGTCAAGAAGGCAGAAGATAATGTCATCCACTTAATATATCACCGAGCTCGAAGTAAATACTTGTAACCACGTTTGGCTCGGTGATCTTTCTCTATATGCTCTGCCATCAGTGCAAAGGTTTTTTTGGTTCAATGAATTAGATAGACGAACACAGAGAAAACGATGAGATTCTTGTAAAATTCATAGTGCAAAAAGAGACTAAGACACTTATTTATATTATTGAAACATTTATCAATATATTAGCTTTGGAAAAGATCAGTCGTAACTTAATCAGTAAATCTTCTACTTTACACTTTGAGTTAGGAACCTATTCCATTAAATTTGTATATGCGGCGAAATAGTGGCCTCTGGATTTCATTTCATTAGAATATTTCCCAAATTGTCAGATATTTTCGAAAAAAATTTATACAGGGTTTGTCCGGAAAGTAATAGGACTGAGTCGATTTAAAAAAAATTATTGAACCAATCGTTCCAATTCTTTAAAAACTTTCAAAATAGACTCCTTTTGGGACGATGCAGCGCTGCCAGGGTGATTTCCAAGCATTAAAGGCGTCACGGAAGGCATTCTCCAGAATAGCCTTGAGACCCCAGGTGCATGCTGCTTGGATCCGATCTGTCGTCTCAAAATGCCACTTTGTCTCGGGTCCATACGTAAAGATCCATGACTTGTCATCTGTGATTACGTTATTCAAAATTGGGGGTCACACATATGTTCAAATTTCAAATTTTCGTGGCACACTTCCACTCGCCGCAATTTCTGGTCTTTTGGGACCATGTTCGCACACACTTTGCGTATCTTCAAGTGCTGCGTCACAATGTCATGAAGCACAGATTTCGATAAATTTAACATCTGGGCAATTAAACGAATACTTAGTCGACGGGCTGAGTTCAAAACTTTGCACGAGTCATATTGTCACTGTTTTTTCGAAGTCGCAGGTCTCCCAGGACAGTTTTCATCAGCGACCTCTTTCTGGCCCTTCAAAAAGGCCTGGTGCCACCGAAACACACAACTTCTTGCTAAAGCAAAATCTGGGTAAGCCTGCTTGATCATACCAAATGTCTCTGTCGCAGATTTACCGAGTTTCACACAGAATTTAATCGCGTACCTTTTTTTGGTTTTAAGTAAGGTTAATCGCGTAGCTCTGCTCTAACGAACGCTGCATTTTCGGCTTGCACCACTCACAGAAACGCTTCGCGTAAAAATGTTTATCCTGACTCTGCAGGTGAATTCCCTCTATCGAATCCATCCGGTGAGTATGCTATATTTTTATCCGAAAGGAAACTCGCTTTCTTGCAGCTGCATTGTGAATCACGCCGTTATCTTGTTGAAAAATGCATGTTTTCGTACAAAACCATTTCGAAAAGTTTATTAGGACACTGTCTAATAGTTCAACATAATTCATCGTAGAGTATATATCTTATGCGTTTTTGGGTTGCACCATTGTACCCGAAAGCTCCTCTTTACCATTAGAGAGAGAGGTTCTCTCGGAGTTGCCTTGTTTCGAGTGGACGTCGAATAACTATCTAATATTTGTCGTTGAGGCGCTCCTTTGACACACTGGTTGTTACTATCTATATTAGAATCGGAAATCGTTAGACGGACACTTCCAGATTTATCTGCTGTTTAATTTTTGCTAGGGAGATATTTTTATTGACTGCCAAACGCTTCATCTACCACTTCGACCGTTCACAAACCTTTGGAGGAGGTTCACATCTTTCATTGTCGTTCGAAAGAATATTTTTTGCCATTAATTTTTTTGAAGATGACTTCTCTCAAATGTTGACCGTGGCTACCTCTTAGATGGTCCATCCATTGAGTCCAATTTTCGTTGACTCGGTCGAGCATTTCGACTGGTAACTGGCGAGTGACACGCGTGATGTTTTTCTCCAAGATCCGAATCGAAGCGGGATTGTACCCGTAGACTTTAGACTTTATATATCTCCACAGGGAAAAGTCTAAGGCTGTGATATCACACAATCTTGGTGGCCAATTGATCGGCCGAAAATGTGAAATTATCTACTCACGGAAGTGTGGAAAGTGGAAGGAATACAATTTTGCCATGTACTACGGATGGGTGGATACATTCAGAGAACTTGTTCCGTTATTCTGGCCGTTCGTATTTATAAAACTCGTAGATCTCGACTAGTTTTAAATGTTACAAACAAGCATTAGGTGAACGAAACTGTTATATTCTGGCTGCCAAATCTTAGAATGTAAAGACACAAAAGCAGCAGACGAAGTGGAGCAAACGATTTTTTTTATGATATTCGTGTCGCAATGCATATCTGTGCTGTTTGCTCTAAAGGGTTTGTGCAAAGTTGAGATCAAAGTAGATTTTCATACAGCACACACACACACACACATACACATAGTGAAACAAATTAAAACAGCGAATGCATTTTTTAATGTCAAATTACGACTATGACGGGCATTTTGCATGCGGCATGCGGCATGATGTCATATTTCTACATGTGGCCGCATTTATTAAATTCTTGCGTAGTCTTCCTTTTTTCGCGTCTACTGCTTTATTTTCAAGTTTTTGTAACAAAAATATGCAATCTAATTTTTTGTGCCGCTTTTCTTCCACATTTGTTGATAAATTAGCAAAAGTGCTGCGCTGTCGGAGTCTATGTCTTTGTGTGTGTGTGTGTGTCCCAGCTATCTTTTGGATTGTTGTGGAGCGCTATGCTGAGGGTATGTCCACTTGTGGGGTAAGTAATTGGCTCGTGCGCGTTTCCCTATGTATGTGTGTGCGTAGTGCAAAATAAATTGGTTGCCGGGCGGTATCGCCGCTGCACGGTGTCACTGCACCGCAAAAAGTGGAAAAAATTAAGAAAATAGCAGAAATTAAAAACAGAATGAAATAAAAATAGCAAAATAAATAAATAGAAAAGGCGAAAATATGAAAGCAAACACTGAAAAGTAGCCATATTATATTGCATTTGTATGTGTGTGTATGCGTGCGTGTGTTTGAGTGTTTGTTTGTGCAGCGCCGAAACAAAAACATGCATTGTTTGCGCAGTCACAAGTCAACTGGTGCCCCCGGCGTTGACAATGCACGTTGCGGTGGCCAAATAATGGCGGTGATGTTGGCGATGGCGTTCACGACGACGACGATGGCGGTGGCTGTTGGCGTAGGTGTGCGCTCGTTTTGGTGCTGGTATTGAGGCACCACCAAGCGCAGATTTTGCGAAGATACACGAAAATATATAAAGATAAGTATATATATATTATACATATACATATATCCATATATGTGCAAGTTCTACCAGCAACAACAGCAATAACAACAGTTAATGGAACAGCTGTGATAGCATCAGGTGGTTGTGGTTGCCACACGAACGCCACCAGCAACAAGAAACGGACTACTCCTTAAAAACCAATGCACTAAATTCAAAATTTCTCGTCCTCCGTGCCATAATATCAATTTCAATTAAATTATATTTTTTTTTTATTATTAAATATCAATTATTCTACTAACTATTTTTTTTTTATCACAATATTTTGCATTTTCTCATAAAATTCTTTAATTTTCTTTCTCTCTCACACTTTATTGCAACTTTGTTTTTGCTGCTTTGAAAGCCGAATAAAATATATTTGCAAAAATACAAAAAAATTATGCAAATATTTTACAGAAGACTACAAAAACCTATAGACATTACGAAATATAAGTAAATGACGCACTGCAGCAAAGAGGAACCGCTAATAACTAATGCGAGGTGTGTGACTTTGCTATACATTAGCAAATAACTATACCACAAAGCGTGCACCATATGTGTGTGTGAGAGAAAGAGAGAGAGCGAGCGAGAGCTACATGCTGGCAGTTTGGTGTGGAATTATAAAAACATTTTTGTGGCAACTAATGTGCTACACGAAAAAACAACGAAAAAAAATGGATATACCCAAACCCCACTATAAGCAAGAACTCACACCGGCATACACAACGATTTTTTCCATTTTTCTACTAAACTAACCAACATTGCTTCCCCACAAACCATACCAACTAAACACCAAGATGTTGCAACACGCATACTTATAAAATAAAACTGAGAAAAAATGGCACTACCAGCTTCACCCAACCTAACCTAACCTAGCCAGCAAGCAGCCTTCCCATCCTTACTTCTCGAAGCTTCTCCTACCTCCAACTACACTCTGAAATAAATTCACAGTTTTTGTTGCATTTTTATAGTTCCTCTATTTCGTGCACTATTTGGCGGCAATATCCTGCCGACTGAGTGTGGAGGAGGTAAGTATCTCTGCAAAATTCTTTTTTCTCCTCAATTTCGTCTAAAACCAAAACCGTTTGCTGCTCAAACTCTCGCGTCGATATTTTGTAGCCTTCTTTGTCCCCGTCTTCCTTCGGTGTACATAATGTAATTGCAGTGGCAATAAAAGGAACGGCACACACCAGTTGCATGGCATGGAATATGGAGCGGGTGGCCGCATTAGCGTTGTTTTTGTGCGAAAAAAATAATAAAAAATAAAAATATAAAGTGAAATTATAACAACTTTATATAAGAAGACACACATACATAAGTATGTACCGCAGCAGTTGTTGCTGCTGCCATCGCTACATGCAACAGGCGGTTGTTGCCGGCATATTATATATGTGCACACACCCATATATGTATATACATATGTATGTACACTCTCCAAGGTGGCATACAACGGAAGAAAGTTTGTCTTACTCGGAATATTAGTGCTTTCTATGTGCCACATCATTTACTGGGGCGTGGTAGTCTATGTGTCTCTGTGCTGTTGCTATTGTTGTTGTTGTCGGCGTTGCTGCAAAATTGTCATGTACATAAATTTTGGATGAACACTTTTTTCCACCATATGGTGCCACTGTCATCAGGTAAATTGCCTTTTTCTCATCTCGAGGTGTGCGCTAAGTTCGTGCGACATTAGTTGTACAGTCCCTATTACCGTTTTTATATATAAATTGTGCTAAAATAGCTGCTTTATGTATTGAGCGAGGCAATATTTAAGTTAAAGTCGTAATTTGGAAGGTTAAAAGTAAAATATTTCGATTTTAGCCACCCATGTGGCAAAATGTAAGCATTAAAAACTGGGAAGAATTATTTAAAATTTGAGAGGCATGATAACAGCGGTAGCACCACTACTATAATATCCAAAGCATAAAGTGTATACAAGATTTTTTTAACTTCATTTTTAAAGGCTTATATGGTAACAATATGCTATAGTGCTCCGATTTAAATAATATTCTCGGATATTGTAGCGTTGCTTTGAGAAATTGTCCGTGCCGAATTTCGTGAAGATATCTCGTCAAATGAAAAGGTCGATCATACAATTGCTGGTTTAAAATAGTAATTTCAGTTTATATGGCAGCTATGAGTTAGAATTATCCTATCTGAATAATTTCTGTGAAGATTGTTGCATTGCCTACGGTAATAACTCATGCGAAATTTCTGGGAGATATTTAGTCAAATGTAAAAGTTTTCCATTCAATTGCTTTATTTCAATCGTTCAATTTATATGGCAGCTAAATATTATGGTGATCTGAGATCGGCAATTCCGATAAATGAAAAGCTTCTTGAAGGGAAAATTTTTGCTTACTATATATATGTTACGGACAGACGAACCTGGCTTAATCGACTCAGCTCATCACGCTCAGCATTAATATATACGAGTATATATATACTTTATAGTGCATCCGAAGTATCTTTCTGGGTGTTAAAAACTTCGAGGTAAATTTAATACACATACCTTTCTTAGGATATAAAAAAAAACCTGTTCAAAACGGCATAGCAAATTTGTTACTCATACGACATGGCTCACCTGAAAATCAGCAATTTGACATGATAATACATATATCAGCAGCACACTAATCACCTATACTGGCTAAAACCAGCGTATCAACGCAACCAAAACAAGGAAAAGGCTAACACAGTCCTCAGTTGCGTGAGATAGCGTATCTTTGCGAAGCCACAGGCTTAAAAAAGGAGTAACAAGGAAAAAATTTATACATCGATAAAATCGGAACGGAATACTATCTCATTTTTCAGTTTCTGTTTTTTGACTATTTAAATGCGGCCCTGTTCCGAAAGTTCTATTAATTTACACAAGGTCATATACAGGGTTAATATTACTCAATTTTATAAGGGAACATTGAATAAACTTGATGTCGGTGGTACTAACCGAATGAGTAAGTTAGACATATTTTAACCTCATAAATTGAAAATGTTTATTCAGTTATATTACTACATTATACGGTTATTCTTAGTTCAAGGAACAGCTGAACCATTTGGGATCCATGCAAAGTTCTTCCATCAACAAAGTTGGATTATTTGGGATGACATTTTGTGTCAAAATCAATATTGAGTCTTCACTCTTCAAACAAAACATAAGAGTCGATGAAAAACAATGTCTAAGGATATTGGCGCAGCATGTTTGATCGCAAGTGAATGTAAAAGTATTGACGTTCACTAGTTTCAAAAAGACAGCGACCAAGTGAAACTAGTTAATACAGCAACGGAACGTCCCTGAATGTTGGAATCATCAAAAATTCCTATGAACGACCACCGAAGTTCAACTTGTGTGCCGTGAATTCCGGGATTCCGTTATCCATTTCTATATTCCACAAAAGCTCTTTAACGTGCATACATCGTGAAAATACTAAAACCAGTTAAGGCACCAGAACAAACGCCGTACTTGCTATGTGTGTTTATCGGGCTTTTCCGAGGGTTTTGATAAATTTATATTGATGAAAGTTCCTCCTCGAGATTCTTAACTTTTTTAATAGCTCAGGTAAAAGTTGTATCTAAGGATCTTGCTGATTTTTACTAAGTTATTTCTGGAGATTAGAGACATAGCTTTAAAACTTTGTTGAAGCTGGAAATTATAGGTGCTTCGAATACTAAAGTATTCCATGATCAGGTTGCATTTTCCGAAAAAGCTGATGTTGTTGTAATTGTTGTTGTTGTAGCGGCAGAATATGCGAAAAAGCTCCCAAGAACGTACAAAATGTGGAAATATTTCTAGAGCAAAGGCCATGTTCGATATTCCATGTGCTCTTATCGGAGTTTTCTCATCTTTAAGAGAAATATGTACAGACGACTACTACCTGAGATTCTTCTTCAAGGTTTTGGGAACTATCTGAAATTGATCAAATTTGCGATTGATCAAAGTTCTTTTTCAATACTCAAAGTGCTCTTACCGTAGTCTTCTCAGAGTTAAGAGAAATAATTGCAGGAGAAAGTTCTTCCTTGAAGTTCTTCTGCCATAGTTTTGAGAACTTGTTGATCAAAGTTATTTCTCGATGTCTTACACTTTTATAGTTTATAGTTTCATTATAGACTGAGAATAAAACTCGATCTCGGTAATATCTTTGATTTTGTTAGCTTTTTTCTACGAATTGAAGAAATATTTACAAAAACAATCTTAGCGCTTCTTTTTATAGGAATTTTCCATAGTTCAGAAAAAGATATCTCAAGTATAAAGTTTCTCATCGAGGTTCTCTGCGCTTTTAAACGGATTCTTTAAATGTTTTAGACTTTAAAAACTAAACGTTAGTGGAAAGCCAAACTTGGAGCTAAGCTTAAAAATTCACATATATTTATATATATTTACAATTCAGTCGGCAACTATACAACCGTTTCAGAAATCAGGTGTACTAGTTTCACACGAACTAGGTTAATAACATAAGAACTGCTCATGAACGTGAAATTTATCAAATATAATACTATAAGCTAAATAATTTGTTTAAATGTGATTAAGTGTGACTGCTGGCTTTGGGGCTATTAATTTGACATTAACGATCGCTTGTAGCGCGAACATAAACAGTTGCGCTCCATTTGCTTTACTGTCTTTTATCTTTGCGCCGCGATGGCGTGAGACTCAAGCGCTTAACTTCCACATACATACATACATATATACACATATGTAATCATCTGCTGTGTGTGTATGTGTATGTGCATGTATAAATAAGTATGTGTTCATTCATTCATTAGATGTGTTCTCACAGTTCGCGAAGCCAGCGAAGCAGCAGCGAGTGGAAAATTCGCCGCCACAGGTGGTTGGGTGGCTGTTGACCGGCCAAATGGCGAATGGCCAAGTGGTCGGTTACAACGGGCGTCGCTGGGCTGTTGATTTCGGGTTTGGTTGTGTGTTTGGGTAGTAGTTGCTTACTTGGTTTTGCATGTTTGCTTAGTTTTTAAAAAAAATATTTTATAAAATCATTTTTGGTGGTGATCTTAGCAGTAGAGAGAGCTGGTTAGAGTCCAGCTGTATGATATTTTATATTCAATAAAATAGTTTTAGAACCAATTTTTTTTTTAGTTTTCAGTTAATCTATTTTATGATATAGAAATTTTAACATTTAAGATTCAACAAAGATCGGCCTTTTACCACTATCAGGTTTACATAGCCGAGAGGGACCAGTCAAATAATCTCATCCACCCATAGTTACCTAACTTAAATTTCTAAAATTTATTTTATGACTCTATAACAACAACAAGACTCTTTGTTTTGGTACTAATTTTACTTTGATATGTCTATTGTTCAAAAAGGGACTGGCACTAGAATTATTTTTGCTTAATTCGGTTCACTCAATCACTGATTATTCGTTTAGACTTCAGATTTTATTTATTTTTTCAGCAAAGCCAAAAGATAATATGCGGTCCGTTAAATAAGCTTCCTCGAAATTTTCTGTAATCTTGGAACGATTTAAAGAGATAAATAAAAATACTTTTTAAGACTGGGTTTGCTTATCGAGGAACGGATCATATGGTTATTATATTTTTGGTGTCTCCGAAAATTTTAAATATAGGAACGATTAGGACTTAGGATGTTTTTTTATTATTTTAACCTGGATCACATCGACTTTGAGTCACCCCAATAATAGCTTCGATTTCATACATGACTATGACCCTCCTCTAAAGTTCTCGATTTTTGGTTTTTAGCATCCATTATTGATCTACACTATCGAACGATCAAAACTCCGCCAAATAGATAGGAACTCGGTACCAATATTCAACTCTTATGCTTGTAAAAATCCTACCGAGCAAACATGTAAGTTCTTAATACGGATTTTAAGGTAACATATTCCAGTTTTAAAAAACCTCTGAGGTAAAGACTCATTATAAACGGAACATTATATATTAAGTTGTCCGAGATGTTTGTAACACAAAAACCGGAAAATATATACATATACTACCGCTCACCGTGACTAGCTGAGTCGATTTAGACATGTCCGTCTGTCCGTCTATCTAGTTCTCGTTAGGATGGTAAGGGTTATATAAGTTGCTATCGAGGTCATCCAACGGTAAGCCCAGAAAACGTTGCTGTTTCGACGGAGTCGAACCATAGGGATAGGGATGTCAGATGTGTTGGGTTAGCAGGACATGCAAAGAGGTGGTTTGTGTCTGCGGAGACTCGTAGCACGTTGACCAATTCCCAAAACAGCCAATTCTAGGTTACTGATATAGACTCGGAATTTATCCAATGGTTGTACTTTCAGAGATCTAACTTCGTTTGAATCAGTAAGTTTTAGATTAAGATTGTCATTACTGGAGCAACGCCTTGCAGAAGGATTGCTCGTGCTGCCATTGAGGCCAACTCGGGCCCGGAGGAATTTTCTGCTGCGTCTGCGCCAAAAGGATGCATCCAAACTCAATCTCTGTTAGGTGTAACACATGCAATGAATGGAGCTATCTATAAGGTGTTTTCCAAAGTAAAAAGGACTTAAAACAAAAACAGAACAAACGGTTTTGGCCTTTGAATGGCCCCTACGTCAGCATGACGCTTTCCTTTCATGGGCAAATGCAGTTTTCCGAAAAGGAAGAAGTCGCACGGTGCCATATCAGGTGAATACGGAGAGTGGTTATTGGTTAAAATGTGATTTTGCACAAATAATAGGTCACAAGCGTCGATCGATGAGACGGCGCATTATCGTGCAACAAATGCCAACTTTCATATTCGCGATATTCGGGCCAAACACGTCAAATACGGCGCACCAAACGCTTTAAAACCCCAAGGTAGACGCAATAACTTCACTTCGAATCGATGATTCATGAAATTCTCACTGGACAATCGATGAAGATAGCAGATTCTAAGACACCAGTCGACATATAGATGGCGCCACCAGGGGGCGCTAGATTCAAAAGTCCTGTTTACTTTGGAAAGCACCTTGTAAAGATCAGAAGGCACACAGGGAGTGGACCTTAGTTGTGAGAGCCGCCGATATCGGATCACTGTAGCATATGCTGCAATACAAACCGAACATTTGAAATCAAGTGTTGCATGAAGTTTTTATTTTGTGCAGGGTATTCTAGCTGCGGTGCAGTCGAAATTAGCATTTTCTATTTTGAATGCTGACTCATCAATGTGATTTGGTGAAAGGCTAACGTTATACGAGTAGACTTGCTTTAACTGATGTACCTTGTAATACCCAAAAAACGATAAAACAAAAAAAAATATTTTATAGCCAAAGACAACATTTTTGTACAAATTTGTACAAAAAAAATGCAGCTTCTCCAGCATTAAAATAACTGCAATATATATGTACATACATAGGCAGCGCTCCCGGCTCTAGCCTGGCAAGTGGAAGCACAGCAGCTGTGACGAATGCTGTAAAATGTCAGTTGGAACTGAAAAAATTCGTCAGATTCGTCGGAAAAGCAGCTAAAATACATAATTATATACATACTTATATGCAATTTGTATACATATATACAATATATATAAAATACTTGAAGTACATGCACGAAAATCATTACGGCATAAGAAGAAGCAAGCGGCAAATAAGAAAAAAGCAACAAAATAGTTTCGCTAGTTTGCCACTGCACCACGTTGCACGCTCTCTGCATCTCTCCACATCTCACTAACGCTCTCAGCGCAGCACTATGATGCGCTCATTTTACTACCCCAGCCGCTGTGTGAATGAAATTTGCAACAGGTGTTCACGAAGCGGCTTCTAGCTTCCGTGTGTGTATGTATTTACAAGTGAATAGTTATATGCTGCATGCTGTGTGCCACCTCCCCTCCTCCTGGACTTTTCGCTATTACTTTTGTTTGCTGTTTTGTTATTGCTGTTGCTTTTGCTGGTTTTCATGCCACATTCACCAGCATATTTCCATATAATAATAATCCGCGCCACTTTACGTTGCCTCCACCGGCGGTCCGGTGGCACACGCACACATACACATACCGTATACCAACTCTACTCCTCATTGTCGCTTCGCACATTTTCTGCGACGCCGCTTCATGCGTCCAGTGCCACGTCGCTTTTGTCTTTGCCTTCGCCGCAATGTCTGCATTTACCAAATGGGCTATTAAGGTGACCGGGAGTTGGTTTCATTCAACGCCACTAAAGCATTTATTGTTGTTGCTGCAACCACTGTGTATGTGTGCTTGTTGTTGTTGCAGTTTTTTATTGTTATTATTTCTGCACTACAGCATTATGACCATCTTTGCTGCTTTGCTAGCTTCTGCAACTTTTTTGGTTGCATCTGCATTCTAGCGACGCTGTTGTTGTTGTTGTTGTTGTTGTTGATGATGACTTCGCTATCATAACAATAAATGGCTGAAGTATGGCGTGGCACAAAACAGGCAATTATGTTGGCTATCAAAGCACTGGCGCGCGGTTGCAAGGAAAACAATAATAATGAAAGCAACAACAACAACAAGAAAAAGAAAAGGCAATATCACTATTTTCATAGCAAGCGCCCTATACCTTTTATATTTATATATATACGAACATAGCTAGTTGCCACTATGCAATGATAGTAAGTAAAACGCATGTGGCAGCAAACAGCAGAAGGTTGTTGCTACAGTTGTGGCAAGTGCAACTAGTATATATGTATTTGTATGTTGCCATACGCTCACAGAGTATACTGATGTACCACATAATTTGAAAGACGAAACATAAGCCCCTATAAAAGCAACAACAAAAATAATGACAACAACAACAAAAATAATAACAACAAACACAAAATAATAACAAAAGCAGGAAAAAAATAAAATTAAAAATAACAAAAAGTGCAACAACAACAACAAAACCCTCCAATAACACCAACAACCAACGGAATTGCAAGCGCAACATACGAACTGCATATAAACGGCAACGCCATAATAACAGGTGAATGTTGCAAGTACGCGCGTTTACCTCAAATTGCCATTGCCTGCTTGCCTGCCTGCCTGTTCGTAGCGCCAAGAAAAGCATGCCATGCCTTTGCCTTCGCCAAGCGCTTTTGTATTTTTGGTGTTGTTGTTGCTGTTGTTGCAACAGCCTGTTGATTCTTGCATCTTATCGATTTGTTCGCTGCGCTCCCGTGTGTTGCAGGTGAAAAAATTGTATAAATTCATAAAAGTGGCAACAAAAAAATCACCGTTTCTTACTTGCAACAAATTTGTTTCTGTAATAATTTTCCTATATTATGTGTGAGCGCAACAATGCTGATATTTTATATATTTTTATGCGCAGATCGTGGGCCGCTTCGTAGTTGTGGCAGTCATTAACAGCTTGCAACATTTTGCTTTTCCTCCACTAACAGCAGTAGCATGAATAGTAGTCTTCATTTGGCTGCTTCCGTTGGGTGAAAATTTGTTCCTTTACTACCGTAAATCCACACATTTTAGGAAAGAACATTATTTTTTTGACAAAAAGACGTAAGAAAAAACATTGGACTGTATTTTTGTTTTTAATTCTGTGAAAAAATTTAGATGCGGTTTCGGGTGCATGTATATTTTGTAGCTGGAATGCCGTAAGTAGCGGTTTCAAAAGAACTGCCGTTCGGTTTTTGTTCTAACGACTGGTCACAATCTTCTGTTTTCAATAAGTAACGATGATACATGCAGAAAGTGCAAAGAAATAGGCATGAGAGAGACGCTGGCATACCTTCCATGACTCCGTCCCGCACTATCTAGAACTCGGCTTAAATATCTAGTACCTTCGCAGTTCAAAGCACTAGACGAAATATAAAATTGAGATTTTAAATTTGCAAAAAGCGTTGACGTCATTTATGACGAATACTTCATCTCAAATTAAAGAGGATGTACTAAAAACCAACAGGTCTATGTATGTATGGCACCACAGTCGGCCAGCATAACCTAACCTTGCACTTAATATATTAATAAATTGTTTGTTAAACTTTGGAGCCATTAAATATGGAAGAATATCTTTCCACTTTTCAGTTAAATGTTTGATGTTTGCAGAAAACTACTTTTATAATGCCGCACCACTTACTTTTATAGCATCTTGTGATGTTCTTTGATAGATCGAAGTAGTACTTTGAGTTAAAAACAAACGTAGGAAAAGGGGAATAATTTCGAAAACTGAATGCTGTAAAAATTAATGAAATTATTAGTTTACTAGAAGAGCAATTTCAATAACAGTGTTGAGTCCCTAAGAGATCCAGAGGCAGTGTCTCTCAGACAGTCCTGGAGTTTAAGCCATGCCATTATTTATGGTACTAATTGCTGTCTCGTAAGTTTTTTTTGAATAAGCAGTACCCTCAAATAACCTCATGAAATTGCATCTTGCACTTTGGTAACAAATGTTATCACTTACTAATAATGTCTCTAGAACTATATATCAATATGTGACAATGATTTTTAAAAATTGTGCTACAGAACTTTTTTAACTGTTCTAAAGAATAACTTTTTATACAAACCTACAGCTGTCTTGCGAATATAACTTGGATATTAATTTTTGCAGAGAAACCGTTCGTTAGCAAGTAAGGACTGCGTCGAATAAAATTGTCCGTTACATTTTTTTTTCCATATCGTGCAATTAAAAATTTTAAATAAACAAATTTTTATCTTAGTAGCTCTGAAATAATGCCAAAAAATATTATGCATCCATTGGAGTCAATAAACATTTATTTAACGCGAAAATGGCAAGCGAAGTGGAAGTGCGCGAAAAAATTATTAAATTTTTTCAGAAGAAACCGCAGTGGTCGTTTAAGAAAATTGCCAAAGAGGTACGGGCTAACCCTAAAATCATTTCTCGTATTATTAAATGCTTCTGGAAAGATGTGCGTATTGACAGGAAGAAAGGTTCTGGTAAAAAGACGGGGCCACATGATCGTGAGAAGGCGATGAACGTTGTTACCATTCTCAAGAAAGACCCAAGCATTTCGGGCAGGAAATTGGCGAGGAAGGCTGGCTGCTCAGAATCTTTCGTACGCAGGAAGAAGAAAGAAGAAGAAGCCGTACAAGGTACAGAAAGTTCCGGATAGAAACGCCGTCAAGAAAGAACCCGCAAAACAACGAGCTAAGAAGCTAAGGAAAGATTTTGTCAATAAATTCGAATGCAGCATAATGGATGACGAGACCTACGTTTAAGCGGACTTTTCTCAGCTACCTGGACAGGAATTTTATACGGCCGATTTTCGAGGAAATGTAGCTGAAAAATTCAAAGCTAAAAAAGTGACAAATTTTCCAAAGACATTTCTTGTGGCAAAAGGAGCAGCTCATACGTTACATCGGGTACAATCAACAGCGAAATATATGTGAAGGAATGTTTACAAAAGAGATTGCTCCTATTTTTAAGCCAAAATAAAGTGTCCATGTTTTTTTGGCCTGACCTTGCTTCATGAAAAAAGAGACCAAAGACCTTCAAAATTTTAAAAGAAAGTGGTCTTCAGCAGCTATGATAGTATCGGACACCACCATAAAAGCACTAATGGACGGGACTCCGGAAAAAATAAAAATATTTATTAAGAACACATAATTCTTGGTTTATTCTTCAGTTTTTCAAATAAATGCTTTTAATAAAATATTTTAGTTTATAAAAATCAGACAACTTGTTTAAAAGATTTTTTTAATTTTTGTAACGGACAATTTAATTCGACGCAGTCCTTAGTACACTTTAAACCAACACTAGAAGTGTAAATTAGGCAACAATGTATCTTTAATAACAATCGGCATCAGATAGATACCCAGAGCTGAAGAGAGAAGCGAGACACATTTGCAGACAAAAAAAAAAGATAGTTCAAAATGCATGAAAGAGCTTGACAAGCTGTCCTATAGCGGTATTGCTCAAAAATTCTACGAAAAAATGCGGCGGCTAACAGAGAGTTTCAAGACCGCAGCATACTCTTGTTGAACTCCCAGGGGTAATCTAGTGATTGATGCCCAAAACATACTGAAATTAGAAAGGGAACACTTCTTCAGCCTGCTGAATTCAAGAAAAGCATAACGCCAGGAAAAGGCGAACCCGATTCCACAATCAATGACAATGGATCACAAGATCGCTGCACCAAGAAGAAGCTCGAATAACAATTATCCGTCTGAAGAACGGCAAAGCGGGGGGGAGGGGGTCTGATGGATTTCCGGCCGAGCTATTGAAATACGACGGCGAAAAACTGGTATTGCATCAGCTCCTTTGTAGAATATGATCGGACAAAAGCGTGCTTGAAGTTGGAATTTGAGTGTGCTCTGCCCAATCCACAGAAACAGAGACCCACAATCTGTGCCAAATATCGTGGGATAAGTTTCCTCAACAACGCATATAAGACTCTATCGAACGTACTGTGTGATTGGACCTTATCAGTGTGGCTTTAGGCCTGGCAAATCAGTAACCGACCAGATATTCAGCATGCAGCAAATTTAAAAAAATACCCGTGAAAAGAGGATCGACACACGCCACCTCTTCGTCGATTTCAAAGCTGCTTTTGACAGTGCGAAAAGGCAGTGCTTCTATTCCGCTATGTCGTAATCTGGTATCCCCGCAAAACTAATATGGCTGTGTAAAATGACGTTAAGCAACACCAAAAGCGTCATCAGTATCCGGGAAGGATCCCTACGAGCAGTTCTACACCAAACTAGGTTTCAGACAAGGGCACTCCCAATCTTGTGACTTCTTCAATCTATTGCTGGAGAAAACAATACGAGCTGCAGAGCTAACTAGAGAAGGTACAGTCTTCTAAAAATCGTAGATAATTTTGTCTTTCATGGAACCAGCATTAACACCAACAACATCGTCAGCAAATAATTTCTGTTGAACAAGTGTGCGCAGGAAGGTGAGGGTTTTTTGAAGTAAGAAAATTTGAGTGACATCGAAAAATAATTTGTATAGCATAACACTGGCTTAAAAGATATAAAATGAAAGTTTTTATTTTCGGTCCTAACTACTCGCAACGCCTACAAAAGGGTTAAACGCACGCTTCACAACCATGGTTGGGCTGTGTGCCCAAGTGCACGTGCGATTTTATTTACGAAATTTGCAAAATGTGCACTTCGAACTAATGCGCTTATCTAAATCCGCGCCCAAATAGCAACACCAAACTAACGAATAATATGGCATATGTGTGTGTGTGTGTGGGATTGTGTAATGCACCGGCACTATATTATCGCTCAACTATATGTATGTACATGGGTATGTATATATGTGCCAAATACAAGCACAAAGCACGCTAATTCACCGCATCCAAGTTTTTGTAGGCACACCTCAAAAAACTAACCTTCATGCCCACTTACTAGTGTAATAATAATAAAATAAAAAACAAAATAAAGAAATAATAAAAAATAAGATTGAAAAAAAAGACTGAAGTCTAGTAAACATTTCACAATGCGCCGAAAACACAGCCGTCCTTTGTGTTTCCACTCAACTGTGGCATTGCTAATTCGCAAATAAACTTAAATTCATTGCATTACTAACGCGCCGCCTACCCCCCCTTCCCCCAACCAAGAGGTGCATGCAATGCAATGAAGTGCAATTGTAAACAAGCAAAAAATCATAAAAAGCAACAAAAAATTATCAAAATTTCTAGAAAACACTTAAATATTTACAAGTGTTTTCGTTAGATTGCTTAGTTTTGTTGTTGTTGCTTTTTTTGTTGTATTTTGCAGTCACACTATCAGCGTGCACGAAAATGGGGTCACCTTCGCATTATCAAATTTCCCCCGAAATGATTTATTTTGCAAATATGCGGGGCTTAAATTATGAGCGGCGAAAGAGGGAGAGAGAGAGAGGGGCAGTTAGCGCAGCAAATGTGGGAGAAAGAGCGAGGGAACAAAAAATTGCTAAATGCCAAATACACAAAATGGTGCAAAAATAATAATAATAAAAATAAACAAAAAAAACTGCGAATAAAAAATGAAACAAACAAGAACAAAATATGAAAAAAGGAAAAAATTGGAAAAAGTGACTGTCAAATAAAAATAGAAAATAAACCTTATCTTCCAGCGTTGATGTGTGGCCTGATTTCGACATGCAATGCGGCAGTGGAAGCGGCCAATTGCCGAGCAACGAAAAACACACCACAAACGCGCACACACACGAAGCGCGCGCAACCATACCGCTGCCCGACAAAGCGCGCGCCAACAAAAAACCGAAAACTAACAACAACAACAACAACAACAAGCGACGAATTTTGTCATAAAAATTTCGCATTTGTCAGATAAGCGAAATTGGCGCAAATCAACAAGATGGCGAGTAGAGGGCGCGGCACGGAAGATGCGCGGCGATGATGGGCGCACGTGGATGGTGTAAGGGGGGCGCTTCGTTGCATTTGCGTGCATACTGAAGTGTAATAGTGTGTGTGTTGTGTACGCCAGTTATTTTTCGTTTTTAATTTACACAAAACTACAGCACAACAATAAAGAACAACAAGGCGCGCCAATTAGGCATAGCGGAGCGCGCGACAGCTGCGCTGAATGCGGCCGATAGAGTGGCGGTGCGGCGACGAGGGGCCGACCAACTAGGTGACAATTCGAAATTAGATACTCTCAAAAACGCTACAGAAATAACAAAAACGCGTAGCAACAACACTAATAACAACAAGCATAATGGATGGTAATAGAAGAGTTGTAATAACCGTTAGGCGGCGGCAAAAACTATCGAAAATAATAAAACAAAAATTGCCATAAAATATATAATATCGCCTACACAAATGGAAACAGGGCCTGGAAATATTAAATAAATAGTATTAAAAAGACACATATACACTTGCGCGCAGCGTTAGCACACGCACGCGGCGGCGACGCGGTGGCACAATTTGTCCAGACGCCGAAAATGGCGCAGCTGTGGCGCTTCGAAATAAGCGCAATGCCGCCTAGCAGTAATTATGCATGAAAATGAGAAATACAAATGCGAAGCGCCGCTGACAGATGTCAACGGAATTGCCGTTGGACGCTTGGAGTGCGCGCATTGGCCGCGTTTTTTCTAATATTTCACCGAGTGCTTTTTCATCTTTAGAGTTCGCAGTTTTTCATAAGGCGCCCGAACAGCGACTATTTGTTGTTGTTGTTGTTGTTGTATGCGCTTTTTAATGGCTAGCGCATAAAAACTGATCGCTCAACTATTCAGCAATATGCATTGGTGCTTATTAAAAAAATGCAAATGGCGTCATTGTTTCTTCAATAATCGCGAGATTCGCTAATTTTCGCTTATATATTTCGAACTTGCTTAATAAAGTGTAAGGTTTGCATTAAAATTTGTAACAGCCAGCAGATGTATCGTTACTACGAGTATATTCTTGCTTAATTACAACGTTTCTTTACGAAAATTATGTACAATATAAAATTACTTAAAGTATTCTTCATCTAAAACTGTAACATTTTCCCCTATTTCTGGTGATTTGGGAATTCAATCCCAAAAGAACTGCGCCAACTTGAGGCCGAGAATGCATCAAACAAAGTTTTGATAACCTCTTTAAATTTTACAGGTATTCCAGTGAGGTCTTTCTGTATGGACCCTAATATGATAATTAAATGGCGCAACGTTTGGGTTATAAGACAGGTGAGGTAGATCTTTCCAGACGCTGTTTTCCAACCACGTTGCAAATGGTCTTGCTACATGAAGCTGAGCATTTTTGTTCGAAAGTTATTGGCTCCTGACTAATCGCAAAATCACTTTGTCTTTCGGCAATCGCTCTAGTTTTCAGCACCTGCCACATTCCAATTTGTATAGCATTCAAATATTATTTCTGACATGCAAAATCGTCTTTCTATGACTCTTAGCTTCAATTCGTTTTTACATCCATTTACCCGTCTTTGAATATTCTTAAAAGTTTAGGTATTACTACTTGGTCAACTTCCAAATCTTCCATGTGTAGAAGTTCACGCAAGTGAGGAAAGTTCTCTGAGCGCCATTCGCTGGGAGTGGCCACAAACGGTAATTTTACATATGACTCGAAAAGTCCTCGACTTACGATCTTAGACCATATATACCCTTGGTAGCCAAAAACCATCTATTAGAAGGCGAGCTAAAGTGAGAAGGCGCATCATCTACAAAAAGCGAAGTTCCATAATGGGCCAAGTCTTGGAAAAGACCCGTAAAAAAAGGACCGAGAGACACAACGTCTTCTTCGATTTCGAAGCTGCTTTTGACAGCACGAAAGGAGTTGCTTTTATGCCGCGATGTCTGAATTTGGTATCTCCGCAGAACTAATACGGCTGCGTAAGCGGATGTTGAGGAACACCAAAAGCTCCGTCAGGACCGGGAAGGGCCTTTCCGCGTAGTTTGACACAAAACGACACTTCTGTCAAGGATCTCCTTTGACTTCTTCAATCTACTTCTGGAGAAAATAATTCGAGCTGAAAAGGTACAATCTTCTACAAGAGTGTACAACTGCTAACGTAAGCTGATGACATTGAAATCATTGTCCTAAGCAACTATGCCGTTAGTGCCGCTTTCTCCAGGTTGCACAAAGAAGCGAAGTAAATAGGTCTGGTAGTGAACGAGAGCAAGACGAAATTTCCCCTGACATTAAACAAACAGCCGTCACATTCGCAACCTTGCTCGCACGTCACTGTTGATAGTCATAACTTCAAAGTCGTAGATAATTTTCTCTACCTTGGAACCAATGACAACACAAACAATAACGTCACCCTCGATATCCAATGCAAAATAATTCTTGACAACAGAAGGTACTTCGGTCTGAGTAGGCAATTGAGAAGTTAATTCCTCTCTTGAGGAATAAATACCAAATTTTACAAGTCACTCATCATCCCCATCCAGCTCTATCGCGCAGAGTTATAGACGATGATCCGGTGAAGAGTTTTCGAGAGAAAGGTTCGGCGGAAGGTTTATGGACCTTTACGCATTGACAGCTGCGAGTACCGCAATAAATGTAAGACGAAGACCTGCTCCGTTGGAAAGACCAGGTGGAGACGGACCTAGCTTCGCTTAGAATCTCCAATTGGCGTCAAACAGCAAAAGGAAAGAGACTGGCGTGCTGTTGTAAGCTCGGCTATAACCGCAATAGCCGTGTTTGCGCCAATATATAATTTTGCACATCTGCCTTTCTCTGCACGCTTGTCGGAACTGGCGATATCAGAAAAAAATTTTATTTAGAAAGGTACTTTTACGAGTTTCGGCATAGATTACTATCTAAGCTAGCAAATCTTTGAACATATTATTCGAATCGGAATATTTTAGCATATAACTGACCTACAAACTAACCAATTAAAATCAAGTTAACGATCTTCACATAAGATATTTTAACTTGTAGGTTGTAACAAGCAACGTGGCTATATACATTAGAGCGGGTCGATTTTTTTTTATAAAATCGCTTAACAACTTTGCGTAAGATACTATGGGTCTAAAATTGATTCGTAGCTGTCTGATCTAAACAATTTCGACAATTGATCTATTAAACGTTGCTGCGTATTAAATTTCATTCGAATATCTCAAAAACTGACGAGCAAATTTTTATAATCTCTAAAAAACTTTGCTTAAAGAAGTGCTGTCTGAAGCGGGGTTTTGACCCTTAACCTTTTGGGCAGAGTTGATCAGAATGATTTGTAGAACATTTCCCGCAAACGCGATTTATCCGGTTTCTGGCTTTCTGTAAACGAACCCGCTCAGTTGTGTACATATCTATATAGTAGCTATGAGAAATCCAGCGGTGTTAAATATTGTAGCTTCGGTGCAGCTGAATTTAACTATTTTTGTTCTATTTCTCATTTGTTATACTAGTAAACAACTTTAAAAAATACGAAACAAAACTTATAATCCACTAATAATAAAGATAAATCAGCGGGTATGGTGCGTATACGTAACCTCGATGCCAAAGTGCGAGTAAAACGAGAGCAATAGCTTCGGCTATGTCAATTAAAACTCGAGTTCAAAGAAAAATTAGAAAAAATTAAGCGTTTCGCTTTGAATATGTAAAAATATTAATGTGATAATAAATAATATTAATAACAAAGGCGAACATAAGCTGACAAATGGTCTTAGTTATATTTAGGTTAGTAGCGGAAACTACGTATCGGTGTATGCATATATCCGTACAAGCTAAATCTAGTACTAACCTTAAACAAGTACCAACAGCTTTGAAATGCACTCATACCAATGCTTATTATAACAACAAAGAGCAAACGCAGAGCACAAACGGACGACTCGCAGCGAAGACGACATCGTCAACTGGCGATACCATGATTTCGTTAAAGAAGAGCAACCGGCAAAACGGCCGTACCAATAAACCTATCGCCAGTTAAGCCATAAACATCGCAAGCAACAAAAACAAGATTACAACAACACTTACAAAACAGCAACAACGACGACAAAAACAACTACAACAACAACAACAACAAAATAATTAGTAAACAAAACTATGAAACCGCACAAAACTAAAATGCTTTGCATTGCGTTACAACAACAACAACAATAATAAGCGCAGCAATATCGCGTAAGAAATCGATAATATTCGCGAGCTGTTGAGCTGTTCTTTCTAAACAATTGAACAAACATTGACGGACTGCCTGGCATTCTTAGCGTTGCTTTTGTTTTTGTTTTTTTTTTTCTTGCTTGATTTCTGCGCATATATTTGATTATTTAGTTTCGCACAACAACAACAGTAACAGCGTCAACTGCAATGACAGTTAAAAAATGCATTTACAGTGCAAATATCAAACGTCAACAATAAAGCAACAACAACAGCAAATGTCAAATTGTGCCAAGCGCACTAAAATTTCAGCAATTGCAATTGAGCAGTGCGCAGCGAACGGCGCGGCGCGGCGCTGTCCTTGAGCTTATCACCTCGCACATGCGCGCAAACGCACACACACACACACACACACACATCCAAACACGCACCCATACCAGTATCAGAGAGTACACGAAAAAAGCGTCGATGTGCGTCAAGCGGAATAAAGCAAGCAAGCAGACAAACAAACAAACTAGCAGCAACAATAAAAACAACGCTCAAATATAAAGTGCAAAATGGGCAAATGCAGTGTGCAAACGAAAACAGCGAAAAGCAACAACGAAAATGTAATAAAACCAATTTGAGTCAATAGTCAAATTCAGACTTCGCACAAGCGCACACCCACACAAGCACACAGGAACATATGAACACATTTGTATATCCATTTATACAACTGCAAGCGGCAGAGCGCGCAACAGCCAGCGGGCCGTAGGCGTGTGTATGTGCTGCGAGTTGACAACCGAGCCATTGACAATACTCAAAATTTCCACTTATTTATTTCCAATTGATACCGCATTGACGGCGATTGCCCGCCGGCGGCGCTGTAACTGCTGGTGGAGCTCAGAGCCTGCAACAGACGCGGTTAAAAGTGAAAAATATTTGAGTATTGAGAAAAGTACGAAAATAAAATATAACTATTTATTATCCCTTTTTCATTCACAGCGCATCACGAACTCGAGCTTACCGACTATTTGTTGGTTTGTATGTATTTCTCCAAATTATGACCTCACAGTTTCATCAAAGTACGAAGTTCAGCAGGTTATTTTAGGTTAAGATTCGTTTATAACAGGAATCCCACTTGAGGAGCTTAGAACGCCTGTCCATTGTGGTTACTAACAATGCTTGTTATATTCTAGTAGATCATAAGACAATTACAAATCGACAATGCGCCTTGAGCTTGACACAAATTTGTGGAAACGTTTTCAGTTTCGGCTTTGTCTTCTGGTTCGCCGAAAGAGTTGCCCACCGAGTTTTTTCAACATTAATCTACCACCTCAGCCTTCACTATATGTATATATTTGACAACTAGCTTTCAAAAAGACTTTTACCCTTACTCCATACGTGGCTATTGGGCAGTATCCAGTAAGAACACTTTCGATTGCACCAAAATGAACTTTGCTCAGGACAAGAAGAACAGTAGATCTCCTGTTAGATCAAGTTCTACAGTGGGCCAAAAGAAACACGCAATCGCACAGGAGTTGGTCGCCGATCAGCGCCTCCTTAGCGCACGCGAAGTCTATTAGTCCAGTGCTAGATGGGATCTCTGCAATAATGGAAGACCTTTTATTAGTTTTTTGAAGGGTTTGTGGAGATATAACCCTGCTTTGTAAGAAAATTTTATCACACACTTAAAAACATTTCATCACACAATTTTGGTTATGGCAGTTTGCCATCATGTAAAGGGTGGGCCATATAAAATTTTAAATTTAAAAAGTCGATAAAAAAACGGCTTGATATTTTTCAAAGGTCTAACATTTATTGAAAAGGTTGTTTTCTGAAATTTATTTGTGGAAAACAATTTCGGACAAATGACCACCACGGCAGAGTTTACAGTAGCTTATCTGATCCACCCAATTTTGGAGTACTTTCCCGATGGTTTCAGGCCTTATGGCAGCTACAGCAACTTGAATCTCATGCTTTAGATCTTGAATTGTTGCTGTAGCGCTGTCCTTTGCCCCAAATGCGACAATTCTGCTTGTTAACGTAACCATCGAGGTGGAAATGAGCCACGTCCGAAAAGATGATTTCTCGGTAAAATTGACCATCCTCGGTTTTTTTTTGCAATATTTCCCAGTTTTTTTCTAGTGAATAGCGTCCCATTTCGTAAATTTTAGACTTTTTACTGAATATCTGTCACTTTCCGAATAGTATTTGACGTTTCCAGTGTCGAAATATAGATAATTCGAATTTCAAACGTTAGATGGCCCACCCGTTACATATACATAAATGCCAAATGAAAGACGAAGGTTCCCAAGCACTCGAAGAGAACCCTATCAAGCAGTAGTAGAGAGCTGATGTAGCAAAATCCGTGATTGCCGTTTTCATGATAATTGAAGTATCTTGGGAATTGACTAATTTTGATCTTAATTAAATATATTCTACTCAGTCTTGTAGCAAGCTCAGCTACATGTAGCTGAATATAAAATCTTGTCAAAGTCCAGTTTTTTTCTTAAAAGCTAATTTTTTGTACCGTTGCTACCTTTATACTTATGTTGAAGCTGAGAGGTATTCGAATATTGACTCCAATATATTTTGTGGAGCTCAGCCGAAAGCCTATGATGCTAGCGCTGCGTACTTTAGTTTGTATAATAATTTGTTATTATGTAAGCTTTAATAAAATAAAAAAAAATTTTGTGGAGTTAACTCAGTAGATTGGGTATCTAAGATTTATTTTATATTTGCATTTCATTTCACACGATGCACCCTGTGCTAATATTTTTCTCAACTATCTATTATTCCTTACTTAATTATTTTCTTTAACTATTGTACTATCGCTGTAAGAGTCCTCTTCTGCTTTGGAGCGCCCCAATAAACTGACATGTTTTCAAGTTTAGTCCTGCTTTTTATTGGAAATGGGGTGCAAAGGTTCTACATGGTAACGTAAAGATCTCTGTGTACGTGGACGTAATAATATCTCAAGTGGGATGATCGCTTTCGGTACATCGATTTTGTGTTCAACGATCATCTTATGGATAATTTTGAGTTGGGATCTTTTTACCCCTTGGAACTTCAACAAAGTACAAACCAAAAGTTGATAGAAATGTGATCGAGATTTCTCAGTGGAATGCATAGCAAAGATATCTCAAATCTGGAGGTAAGCAAATACCAAATTTTGATGAAGGGACGAAATTTAGAGATGTCATCAAACAACATTTTCGTCACCCACTCACCTAGAATGTCTCGATGACTAGAGGCTTAGAAATTTATGCAGATTTCACGCATGATTTTATCAGGATAAATGGAAGTAATAAAAACATTCAGATGGGTGTAATTCACATAGACAGCTACTACTTTCTGATTCCAAGATATGAATTATATCTAGAAAGAGCTTTCAGCCTATTACAAATCTACTTGGGCGACTAAACTTAAGCTCATCCAAACAGACGCTTCTTAGAAGGTATGACATCCGAGATGCCTCAAGCTCTGCCTAGCGAAACTGGACAGTCAGGGGGGAGTAGACAGGATATTTCTTCGATTCCGCAGCTGTCATTTTATTTGAACTACAAATTTGGAGCAAATTCTTTATTATTTTTTAATGTTAAAAATTGACAGACAAACCAGTCCGGTTCATTTTTGATGCATATGTAGAAGTGATTATGCATAGTATATCAAACAAACATATACATACATACATATCCGTAAGTATACTTGAATGTGTGGCACATAAATTTGTAGCCTAATCAAAATCGAATTTGCATTACAATAATCTGCTCCATTCATGCCAACGCCGCAATTTCATTCATGCAACAGATGAGACTACAAACGGCGCGGTGGCCTATTGCCTGCCATATATTATATATATATGTGTGTATGTATGAAAGTACTCGATTCTATGTAAATTGTATGCAAAAAAGTGGCAAATGGGCAAGCGCACAAATAAACATACCGCGAAGCGAAAACGCGGTGGGGACGCGGAGGAGACACACAGCGCGCTGGTCACGATGCGTACGTTGCAACAAGCGCCTGCTTGCTGCCAGTGTATCTCGTCGCGCCCGCGTGTGTGTGTGTGTGTCTCTGTTTACATGTATGTATATGTGTGTGTGCGTGCGTGTTTAGTTGCCAGTGAGCTTGCCACTACTGATCGTGGCCCAGATAGCGTTCGCTGCCACTAACAACAAGCGCAAACAGTAGCAGCTACAAGTCAAACAACAACACTTCTGACGGGCAATTTTTTTGTATTTTGCCTACACTTTGTATTTATTTTCATCTTTTTGTATTCTTTTTTTTTTATAAATGGTTTTGCCAACTTCGCTGCCACCCAAATCCGCCGATCGATATGGCGCACTCGACATTTGTTTGCAACACTAATGCGGAAAATGCCGTTCGTCAATTCGTTGTAGCGCGTTCCGCTACCAATTCGGTTTTGCGCTTCGCTTTTTCATGCCACCGCATAGAGTTGTTGTTGTAATTTCATTTATTTATGCTTTTTTGCATTTGTTTCGGTGTCGTTGCCGCTGCCGCTGCTGCCACAGTTTATGCGAATTTGGCGAAAACCACTCGGCCATTGGCTTGACCACAGTTAGCTGGCGTTTAGTCATGCGGCCGGTCACTTCGTCGCTCGCTTCGTCGTCGATCCGTCGATTGGTCAGTGCGGTGTTGGCAGTGAAGCTGGCTGGCGAACAAGTTCAAGTGCGAAATCTGTTATTTCCATCTGGCTGTCAGCTTCTCTGTTGGCCGGCTGACCAGCAGCACTGTGGTTGTGTTGCTTTTGTTGTTATATTGAGTTGTTTCGCCGTGTTTGGCTTTTGGATTTCCACTTTTCGGGCGTGTTGACGCCAGAACATAAAATGATGAGTTTAATGTGACAAATGAAATCAACAAATGACAGCGAACAAGACGATTAATGTTCTGACTTGCTCATATGGCCATTGACAGATGACAACTGTCCATGGCCGGCTGATCGTTGGTATTTGGCAGAATGGAGATATTACAATATTCGGTGTGGGGGAAAGAGGGGAGATAAAATGAAGTAATGGTTTTCTCTTCTTAACTATGTTATATATAGTTTCGGTCATATATATCTGACCATATAGGTTATATTATCAATAAATTTATTTTCTTAATCTACATATGTCGTCCCCCTAACAATAATCCCCCTTAGCCCAGTGGCTGATCCAGAGACGATTCTTGGGGGGAAATTGAATTCATCCTTCGATTTGGGTTTCAAACTTATTATTGCGAGAGAAATACAGTACAAATTATGAAACAAAAATTATCAATTCCAATTTTTAGGTAAACAAAGTGGTTATAATCGAAAAGTCAACCATATGCATGCACTACATATGTAGTGGCTCATTTTATTAAAAATTCAAACAGATAAATCCTTTTACATTGCGTGTTTCATAACGCAAAACGATGACTGCCAAGTTTTGCGAATCTTTCGATGACTTCTTCTGCGGTGATTTCGATGTCATTATGCGTATGAAGCAACGCTAATTCAACTAGTCTTTCTTAAAGTATACTTTAATGCGGCGAAGATAAGAGAAAGAACGTTCAGAGCTCGCGTAATTTTTGTACGTTTTTTTCATCATCCAGAAGATTCCAGAAACTTTTTATCAAGCATCCGATTAGATCATCGATTTCGTTTTCTTTTAAAAGACTTGCTTTTCTGGGACCAACACACTCAAGTGGTAACCATCCAAAACTTCCAAATCCTCTTTGATGGTATCCAGCAGAGGTATGTTGACAGAGACTCTGTAGTAATCTTCGCAAGTTTTCACGTCGTAATTTTCGCGTTTCGTTTGTCGACCACATGTTCTCGATTTCGCTTCGTCAACATCGAAACATTTTCTTGCCTTCTGAATAAATCAATCGGAATATTTCATTAACTTTTCCCTTCTTTTTTTCCAACGTGGCAAGCAACGTCCCAATCATTTTTGATGCCTTCGCCAAATCAATTGTTTCCTTTTGAAGAACTACGCTGAGCGAATGGGTGAGCGATAGAATGTCGCTGAAACAGAAAAACCTGACGATAAATTCGAACTTGCCCAAAGCCGATATGAGAATTGTTGCTTTGCCTGCTGTTTCTCTGTTCTTCCACTCACATATTTTTGACAGAGCTTCGATGATCAACGGTAACTTCGCAACAAATTGAAGAACAGCATCATGCCTCTTTACCCATCTTGTTTCACACAACTGGACAATTTTTTCACCAAGTATCTTTGCTAATACAGTCACACGTTTTGGAAATGAGTCTTGAAGAATTTGTCGACTTTCTCGTATGGCACTGGCAACGTTTTCGATTTATCGTACTTCCATTGACTTTGAAACACTGTTGTTGAGTTTGTGCGAGACTGACGCTAGGTGACACCACGAACTACGAAAAACATATAGACACGATGCCGCTTGCAACTATCGAACGCCCCATTAATTCGATATCTCTTTTATCCCTAATACAATGTGGCGCGATTTTGGTTGAAAATTTGGCGAAAACTCACGAAGAATACATGCAGTATGCGACGGTGCATTATGGTGGTAAAAAAAAACCAAGAACTTCGCGCAAATGACTCATAACACTCATATAGTATTTCTTGTTGACAGTTTGGTCGGTCGGAAGACATCCGGAGTGCCCCACACCTCGAAAATTGGGGAAAACTGTCAACCTAACATCGATTTAGACCTATTTTTGATGTGGTTTTTTCGGCTTCGGTTCACCTTTGCCACGATATTCGGCCGATTGATCGTCTGTTTCCAGGTCATAAGTATAGATTAAAGACTCATCTCTCAAAATCTTTCACTGACCCTTCTGATATTCCAACGATGCCAGTAAGATCTCTGACTGCTAATCGTCGGTTCTCGTCAATTCGTTTACTTTATTGACGTGTTGATCATCAGTTGATGTTGAAAGACGTCCTGTACTGGATTCATGGTCAACGCGTTCTCGATTCTCTTTGAGTAAGTTTTACCAATCAAAAACACTTGCTCGCTACAAATAATCATCACCGAAGACCTTTTCTAACATTCTGAACATTTCGGCACCAGAAATTTGATTTCGCACACAAAATTTAATGGAATTTGTAAATTACCGCTTTTGCCAACTTAAATATTTTAGTACATTATACATATATTCGTTGGTTCGGAATGAAGCTAAAATTTTTCAAGTAACCTCACTCCTTTAAACAACATACCTCCTTTAAACCCTCATACATCCTCAATTTAATTCTTGAGATCAATATATAGTCTTATCTGCTGAGAATACAGTGTTTGGATAGATATCTGATTAGTCAGATCGAACAATTTTGGGAACAGATGTTTGAAAATATACTTAAGAACACCTGAAACTAATTCTTATGAAGATAAATACTTGGAATTAAAGGCTTTGATTTTGGATCTGATTTATAAAAGTACTATAGGTCGGAAGAATAGATATCTTTAAGGTGTTAATAGAGTTACATATTATTGCCAAAAATTATAAAATTTATCAAGTAATTCTCAGTCTAAAATTCGAGAAAGAATTTTTTGGAGATTGTCCGATCTGGTACTCTAGTCATGACAGAGTGAGGTAACAAGCCGACTCTATATTAACCATAGATTCTTGGATAAAGTTGAAGAACTTTCATGCCTATTGAATAATTAAAATAGCTGAACGAAATGGAAATCGGCTGCAGATGGATCAACTAGATCAACCAAACCACTCCTTTTAGTGCTTCTCTTTACATTGTGAGAATGAGTAAAATGAACTAATAACCACGCTCACTTCTCATTTAACGGTTTTAATGAAAACTACTAAAAGAGCGATAACTCACTAAATAAATGCCTGGTAGGGAAGGGCTTTTTCGGAGAAAACTCTTCAGTTCAAATCCTGGATTTCAGGAACTACTAGACCAATTTCAACAGAGTTTTAACTAAGCTTACCCAAATGTTCCTAACATATAAGAAACTATTAAAAACCACTGTATCACACCAAATATGTGAACCAAAGTGTTTATTGCTGATTTTTACTGAAGGCCTAGTGTGGAAATTCAGGTATTGAAATATTTATGATCACAGCATGTTCCCCCTTTGATTTTGGTAATTGCGAGAGTATAAAATCTTCGGTTATACCCGTTATCTTACTTGTTATCGCTCAATTTGTAGGGCAGCTATGTATTTTAGCATTCCGATTCTGGCGATTTCGAAATTGTTCGTATATATAACGAGAGAAGAATGCACGGACATAACTAAACCGACTCAGCTCACCACATTGATCGTATTTTTTTCTATATATTTGTATATATATATTTTATACAGTCTCCAAAGTTTCCTTTTTATTATAAAAATTTGTATAAAAAAAAATTAATTAATATGAAATAAGTATGTGTTGTTGTTGTCACTTTTCGGTATCTATTTCTGAAATGTTAATGCAAAATAAGAGACAAAACGTATTACAACAAAAAGCATTTCCGGCAAAATAATTACGCTTTAATAAGCGACTACAAGTTTTGGTCCCCCAGCAGAGCTACGCCGAGCCTAATATTAACATCAATAAAAAAGCTAATAACAAAGACAAAACAACAGCGAAAAACAACATGCCAAAAAAGCGGCGCAACCGCAGCAACAACAACAACTACACATCTGTATATGAAAATATGAACAAGGGAAAACAACAACAAAAACAGTAAATGCCACAAAAATTGCCACTGCAACAAGAGGGAGACGCTGACAGAACTACAATAGCTCGAGAGTAGCTGAATAAGAAGAAGAAGAAGAACGCAACAACAACAGCGCCACTAACAACATTAGCCGCACAGTGTGTGCGCTCGCTGCCGGCTAGAACAGTGGCAACAACAGTAGTTGGCAACATCAAAATGCCGTCCATCATAATCAACGTCATCATCAATGCAATTGCCGGCCAGCGCTCGGTCGGCGCACAAACACACGCACACATATACAAAAATATGTTGCGCGCTGCCGAGAAACGCTGGAAGCGCCGAAGTAAGACAACTGAAGCTGAAGTCGTCACAGCGTGGCGAAGTGCACTGCACTCGCGCAGCCAGAACACGGCCCGCCCCCTCCCCGAGTACCACCGCAGGCGGCGGCGAAAACCATGGCCATGACTGTTACCGCATTGTCGTTTATATGTGTTGGTGTGCCGGTGTTTGCGGCTGGTGTGCTTAACAACTACATTCGCCTTGAAATAGACTTTGCCACGCCCCATTCAACTATTGCCCTTAGCATTCGCCACAAACATGGCAGCGGTGCGGCACTTTGCCACAGCGCTCTCCGCGCCGCCGTCGCTTGCATGTTTTTCATGGAAAATGCAACTTGCAAAAATTTGTGGAAAAAGTGGTCAAGCAGCTTCCAGTTTAAGCTGCGCGTTTTTTGAATGCCATCAACCGCCAACAGCAGCAACAACAACAATGGCTGGGCACTAGCGCTAGAACATTGCCACTGCCATTGCCACAGCCACTGCTACTGCTGCTACTGTTGGCACTGTGAAACGCATCAGCGCTGGTGATTGTTGCAACATTTTTGACGAAGACGATGGCGGCAATGATTGCGTTGACGTTGATGTTGCTCAGATGGCTTTCGGGGCTCTGTGGCGAATCATGTAAGTTATATGTGAGCCTGCTGTTGAGCTCCTTGCTTTTGTTGTTAATGCTGTTGTTGTGTTTAAGCACGCTTTGGGCGGCCGAAAAAAGTGGCCAGGCTGCAACGCATACACACGCACACACATACACGCTGTAAATACAACCCTGTGTTTGCAGCGCTAATCGGCTTTTTCAAAAAACAATAACAACAAACAACTGGAATGATCGTTGGCAGCGTTTAATAGCTTCCAAACCACTTTTTCATCAGCGTTTGCTGAATTGTGAGCATTTTAGTAAATTACTTTCGGCAAACTACACCGCAAATATTCGAAAGGAAAGATATTGAAGGCGTACACTGCTCCACAAACTGTGCGTGTTATGCTGACGTCACTATTTCACAATGGCCTTAACTGCCAGTTGACTTTACCTATACTTTATACTCACTAATCCCATTCGGATTTGGAATTATGTCGGATCAAATGTAAACAATCAGCTGAGTTACAAAAATTTGTTTGAGTTATATATATTTTATGCAGCTCGGAAAACATCTACCCGAGGGTTTTATCCTTTATAGGTGCTCCTATGGTTCGTTTCTTTTCATACTACAAAAATTCTAAAATTTTGTAATACTTTTTGTAATACAGACATTTTCAAAAACCTACTTTGGCCCAGATATTATTGTATTTTGACTGATATTACCCTGGTTTTAAAGTGTTATATCCACTTCTGATTTTCAAAAAATATTAATTTTTTTTAGTTCTAAATCGAACTGGATTATACACGTCAGAAAATATTCGAAAATTTAAAGTCGACCGACAAATAGTTTCGGAGATACAACCGCATCTGTAAATATTTTTTTATCTAATTGTATCCGGCTCCCAAAAACTTTTTTCTCGAAACAGAGTGGGAGAGAAAATTTGTGTGAAACGACTGGACGATTCGAATTTAAGTTTTCACACTCCCCATTTAGATACAGTTTTTAGGTAACCATGAAGAGTATAAGATTCTTGATAATAATTTCGATTTTTCTAAGCCATTCTGAAACGTACATTTTTTCGGAAAAACTAATTCATTTCATTTTGTCCGAAATCAAAATTTTGACCGCATTAAAAAAAAATTGTTTCGAGAAAAACACGTTTACATATTAGTCCACAGTGCAATAACCCTAAAAAGTCTATAACTTCGGAAATAATTGGAATTTTGAAAAATCATTTTGGGGAATGTCGAAATTATCGAGTAATGACAAAAAAGATTTTTTAAAATTTTTGAACTAGAACAAATTCTTAAATAAAATGCCTCTTAACAAAAAAAAAAAATAAAAAAAATTGTCAAAAACTCGTCATTTCAGACTTGGAAGTGGATATAAGTAGTTCCTTAACCAACTTTTCCCTAGAGACTTCGAAAGTAATCTCATACGCAATATTTATCTTTCGTGCTTCTAAAACATATTATATAGTCAAGCTAATAGTAAAAAATAAGAATCCAAGATTTACAGCTAACAAAATTGCCCAATATTGAATACCATAAAAATGTTTGTTAAGTCATGTAAAAGTTTATTGGAATATTGCACTGTTTCTAAGGTGACCCAGGTAGTTCCAAAGGAAATAGAATTAATACCCAACTGTTATATACAATATTCCGAACACGATCGTTACATTCATTTCATTTCTTTTTCATAATTTTCATTAATTTCATATTCATTTCTTTAGGAACTTTTAGTTCTATTGAGCCATTGGAATTAAGCTCATGTTCTATTTCGCTTTTTAATTCTTATCTAATGTCTTTCCAACTCACCATTTATGTTCCTCAAAAGCAAGGTAAGTGACACGGACCCACAATCCATTAAAACATAGCGTAAAACGTACAAATAATATACATTTTATGACACTTAAATCGCTAAAGTATATAAACTTTACCCGTGGTAACTCGAGAACACCTCCAACGATTTTAACAAAATTTAGTACACATACTGCTACAGTGACGTACTTTGAAAATATAACATGTTGAAGGAAAATTTATCTAACGGTAGTTTTCAATCAACAGCGACACTCAAAATTATATATTTCACATGTTCTAATAATACAATATTATGCTGAAATTTGTGATTTTGTTAAAACATTCCTTTTACTAAAATGATTTTTGTAAAACTTGCGACAGAAATATATTTTTGTATTTTAACCGTGGTAACTCAAGAACCCCTCCAACGATTTCGTTCAAATTTGGTGCACATATACTTACATTGACATACTTTGAAAATATAACATGTTGAAGTAAAATTTATCTAAATTAAGTTGTAACGGTAGTTTTCAATCAACAGTGCGGATATTCAAAAAAATTACGCTGAAACTTTTGATTTTGTTGGAACCTTCCGTTTATTTACACAATCTATGTAAAAATTGCGACAGAAATACATTCATTTTTGTGCATCATCAAAAGTATACAACACGTCTAGCCACAAATTTCTCGCACTGTATCTACTCTATAAGCAACATTGGCGCTAAATGGCAAGCGCAATCACCAATTACCCTTTATTATTATATTCTTCAACATACTATACAAGTAATGTAGAATATAGAGAGGCAACGAAGAGTCGCTTATTGGCTATCATAAGGCGAAATGACTTTGCGAAAATTGAAATAGTTAGCAAATTGTTGTAGAATAAGAATAACAACAACAAAAAGGCCACACTAATTTACCTTTTTGTTGCGAAATTGCCACAATTTTATCTGGTTATTTTTAAATATTTCAATTAAAAATCTTCACATGAAAATAGCGAGAGAATATGCCAAGTCAATTAGATCGAACGCAAAATGACTGCACATAACCTAACACTTACATATGTGAAATATATTTATGATTTTTGCATGTGTTTATATGTGTGCGTGTTTGTGTGTGTGTGCTTGTTTGTGGCAGTTACTAATTTCATTGCTTTATTTGAGTTGAATTTATTAACTTGTATTTATTTTTTGTGTCGCTTTGTCTTCTCAGCCACTTTATGCTGCTACGTATTGGCGTTATTGGACCGATGTGCGCTCGCAAATTGGAACGCCAACCCGTTTTTCCTTTCACCAATCACGGTAACAGTTACACAATGCAGAATAAGAGCGGTGATATGTCATCATATCCAACCTATCAGTGTATATACATATATGTATGTGTGTATGTGTACATTGCGCTTTGAAGGTTATTCGGCTATGGCATAAGCATATTTGTCTATTAAAAAGATATTTTTACTTCATTGCCGCATTGCTGCTGCTGTGGTCCAACTGCCGCTGCTCTCGGCTTACTTAGGATGGCCTAATAACTGTTTGCTAATATTTATACCCTGAACCGGGTATATTAAGTTTGGTTTGGTATACAAATTAATGATCAGCATGATAAACTGCGTGGTTTTGAGTCCGTCTGTCTGTCTGTATATACTCGAATTATTATCTCAGTTTTAGGGATATCGTTTTGAAATCTTATACGCGTCCTTTTCTCACGAAAAAGCTAATTGTTTTTTGGAACCATCAAGATCGGTCCATTATAGTTGATAGCATTCAAACAAATTGAACAATCACAATCAAGTTCTTGCATGGAACAATTCTTTGTTTGGCAAGATGTCTACACAAAACTTGGCATGGATGATTTTCCAAGCAATAGTTGCAATCTTCGAACAATTTTTTCAGATCGGCCAAACAAAAGCCGGTGTACAAACAGACCGATAAAAACAAAACTCTTTCTATACCCCTGAAAGCTATCAGAAATGCAACTGTGAATGGTATCATAGTTTCGGAGTAGCCGCAGTTAATACTTCACTTGATTTGTTTACATTAAATGACTTATAGTGCTCAATAAAGACCTGGCACTTTTCCTTAGACATATCTACATATACATATGTACGCGTATATACTCGTATATGGTATAAAGTTTAAAAGCAACTTGAAATAGAAGTATTCAAATAAATACATATGCTTTTGGGAACTTTCTATAAAGAAAACTTACATACAATAAATTTTTAAATACAGGAGATTGGAACTTGAGTGGCTCAAATTTTGGTATTTTGTAGAAGAAAAGTAATTAAAAAGAATTGTTTGTGTTGATAAACACTTTTTAATGAAAGAAAAATTTGGTGAAGCTAAAAAATGGCTTGAGAGATATTAATGCGGACTCTAAGTCAAGCGAGGCAATCACTTATTAGTAATTTTCTATAAGCACAGGAAACTCGGTAGCTCCAAATTGCATCAAGCAGAACTCGCGTAACTTCCAGATCCACAAAATCCTCTGTCTCTGGCTCCGTTCGTTTTTTTGCTGCGCTCAAAGTTCAAAAGAACATTTTTTGGCAAGCAATTAGTCGCAATGAAGAAGTAATCGCCGAGTATGAGACTTTTTTTGGCAGTAAAAGACAAATCTTGCCAGAAAAAGATGTCGAAAATGTATAAGATTGTTATATAATTTTTGATTGAAATTGAGTAATAGAATCGAATTTCGACGAAAAATGATAGTACACTTCCACCTACGAGTACATTTTAGCATTCAGTGAGGTTATGTTAGATTAGTTTAGGGGCGTATTCTAGTCTGGAAGCATGAATTTCAGGTAATTTTTAAAGTGTCGCAAAAAAAGGCAATTAATATTTTTACCATCCATTTTTTTATTAGTTATTTGTTAATTTTAGAAGAGTAGAGAAAAAAATTAAAAACTAAAAAAAGTAAAAAATTTCAAAAATTATGAACTGGCGGAGAGGGAAGTCTCTAAAAATTTCCACGTGACCATACCCATGATAGTTATCTGAAACCAAAAAAAAAAAAAATTATTAATCTAGATTAATGTCGCAATGGCCGGAACTACGGAAAAGTGGGAAAAAAATTGTTTCACAAAATGGCGACTGCCTGAAAAAATAAGTTTTTTGGATCAATTTTACTGACTATTAAAAATTTTTTAAAAATAATGAAAACATAAATTTGGAGATGGGACTAGTTTCAACTATAGACAAGCCTATAAAGAAGACTCTATAAAAATTTCAAGTAAATCGGTCGAGTAGAACCTGAGAAATCGTGGGTATCGTTCCGAAAAAGTCAGTTTTGAGAAAAACGCGTTTAAAGTTTCCCTAATGTCTTTCGTTCCGCTAGTTCCGGCCGCACCAGTTTGGATGCCGGGTCGGAAAAATGCCTATATCTCCGAAAATAATTTGAATTTTCAAAAATCCTCTTGTACACATATTATTGAATAGTTAAGCTTTGAAAATATAAAAAATTTCGATTTTTTTTAATTTCTAGATCGCTTTTGTGATAATCGCTGGCTAACATCAGTTTTAACTATCTCCCTAGTGGAGCCAAAAGTATGACTGACTAAATGTTTAAAGTCGCATAAGTGTTTGCTGCTATTTCAGCACAGTATTATATCATAAGCAATTCGCTAATTTTTTTTTTTTCAATTTGTGGGGTTTGTTTCAAAATTGAAATAAGTTGTATAATCATTGGGTCATTAGCATTATTTTCTTTAGAACTTGGTTGCTCAAATTGATGATTTTGTGCTTATTATTACAATTATTATTAATCACTTCTAATCAGTTATTCTGGTTATTTGTAAAAATTTAGTTTCATTGGAATAAAAATGAGTAAAATCAAATGGGAAATTCAGCAATTACTCTCAGAAGTGCCGAATCTGACGACCAAACTAAAAATAAAAACTGTGGGTTTTCTATTCAACTAATTCTTGGAACGAAATTATTAGTTCAGATGCAAATAAAGGGTGTAACAATAAGTTTAAATCAAGTATACTTTTTATATTGGAGAGGGTAGTGAATTTGTGCAACAAAATTCTTATATTTCGGGACTGCCTTACAACTACTATGACCTATGGTCCAAATAGATAACCGACTCTATCCTTTCATACAAAAAGGGAGCACTTCGTATCATAAGAGATGTCAAATGTCGGATTTTCGGTAGCAATTTACTAGTCGCATTCTAGTTCAAAACAAAAATAAAACTATGCCAGAGAATAGAAAATATTATCATTAATAGTTGTTTACTATCTTTAGGCTTATTCTCAAAGAAAATATTTTATATATGTATTATCTCGTGACACCCTGTATGTTTGCGTGTGGTAATATTTCAATATATGCAGTACATAGCGTGTGTATAGTACACGCCTATCAGTCATTTCTCGTCTATTATGTAACAATTTAGCTCGCTTGGTGCAGCTGCAACGAGAGCTTATCTCTGAGTAATTATGCATTAGAAAACGTGTAAGTATGTAAATGGGTGTGCAAATATTTATGCATGAAATTAAAAGTATTGAAATCTGTGGCTTTTAAATTTAATTTTAATTTTTATGGAAAGTTTTTATATGAAATGAAATGAAAGTATTTACATATATGTATATATACATATGGACATGTATATGTTTGTATTGCAATCCAATGCATATAATTGCATACATATGTATAGTCATATTAAAATTACATTACATATTAGTTTTAAGGAATTTGAACACGTGTTCCCAGCCATGGCTTTGAATGTTATCTCGGCTTGCTGAGGAAAAAAATTATTTTTGCAAATACTTAAACCACACAAGTACATTCACATATATATATACATATATAAGTATATGCACATATGTATAGTATATTAAGTATGTAAGTACACACCATTTTAAGCAATCTTTGTTCAAATGGCAACTTAGTTGTATCATAAAAACTGAATTGTTGGAAAAATTTCGAGACTCGAAAGTTTAATTGGATTTCAAATTTCGAATTTCTAAAATTTTGTGAAGTTTTTAAACTAGAAAAGATAATTAGAATTTCGAACTTCGAAAATTTTTGGAGTTTCTATAATTTTGTGGAAATTTCGAAACTAGAAAGGATAGTTAGAATTGCGATCTTCGAAAATTTTGTGGAAATTTCGAAACTAGAAAGGATAATTAAAATTTCGATCTTCGAAAATTGTGTAAAATTTTTGAATTTAAATTTCGAATTTCAAAAATTTTGTGAAAGAAACTAGAAAGGATAATTACAATTTCGATCTTCGAAAATTCTAGGGAAATTTCGAAACGCAAAAGTTTAATGTGAATTCCAAAAATTTAATTCGAATTTTGAAATTCGAAAATTTTAGGGAAACTTCGAAAGTTTAATGTAAATCCCGAAAATTTAGTTCGAATTTCGTACTTCAAAAACTTTTAAGAAACTTCAAAACTCGAAAGGCTAATTTTAATTCCAAAAATTTAATTGAAATTTCAGATTTCGAAAATTTTTTGAACATTTCGAAACTCAAGAGGTTACTTTGAAATTTGAAAAATTAAATTTGAATTTCGAACTTCGCAAATTTTTGGAAAATTTTGCAATTCGAAAGTTTATTTTTAACTTCAAAAATTTCTGGGAAATTTCGAAACTTTATATATTAATTTGAGTTTCGAACTTCGAAAACACATTCATTTATAGTTAAAATGTGTCAAAAGATTATATTTGCCATAAAAAAACTTCAAAAATATTAAACAAAAATTACGTATGTAAACGAAAACAAGAAACTTGTTTGACGAAATGAGGCCTCTACGTTAAGTAAAATTAAAATAATAAAAAAATTTATTCGTCGCACCAAATGACAGCAAATGACATGGAATATATTTACATACATACCTACTTTTTATATATACTTATGTATATACAAGTTTACCTATATACATATGTACATACATATGTATGTTCGTGTCGTGGCTTGGCGTGTGGCGCATTAGAACACGAATTGCGAATTGAGAGCTTGCAATTTAATCAACTGAAGCGCGGCGGTAATAAAATTTCCACTCATCTGCCGCACACAAGACAGCAATATATGTAAGTATGTACATTCATATATATTCAGCTATATTTGGAGTGCGTCTTGTAAGGCGAATATTTGTAGGCTTTTCCTGTATAGAAAGCTTTGAATATATGTACATACATACTATGTACATACATAATACGTACATAATCTGGGTGGGCACAAAAAAACTTAAATTATCATTCCAAATAAATTATTTTATTTTTCATAATTTTGGGTAATATTTCATACAAATTTTTCTAAATATATTAACATCTGTATGACTGTCGGAAGGCAGTAAAGTTACTTACATTGAGTTAACGTTCACTTTTTTTGAATAACTGGGAAACTAGGAAAAGATTTCGTATCTACATATACATATGATCCTTGATTTTTGTCCAGCAGTCAATATATACAAACAAACTCTCTGTGCTTCTGGCGAGTCACTATAGATTTGGGTACTTTGGCTTCTTCTTGTGATAAAACACAATAGCTTCCCTTAGATAGTTCAATTGTTGCCAGTATGAATCAGAATTATTAGTTTGGGAACCGTTTTTAGAAAATTATTTCACACCAAACAGAGTGCAAACCTTTCCTGATCGTAAATCATGGCTTGGTGACCTTTGTCCCAGCCTATTGGGATTCGACCTCAACCAGTTTTGCCTTTCATTGTCATAAATTACTCACTTTTCGTCGCCAGTAACAACCGCTTCAAATGTGTTTGGGGTTCACTGATAAAAATGTCACATTTAGACCGATTCACTGATAGAAATTTGCATCAGTTAGAGGTCAGCGAGCGTTAACTTATGTAGTACACATAAGTATATTGAGTTGCAAACAAGTGGCTTTTTTTGCAATGTTTAGTTCCTGGTCAACTGAAACAGTGCTTATAACTATGATGGTCGGACTCGACAATTTTCATTATTCTTTTCAATATATTCGACAATTGGCCTTTCAAATCGGCGCAAGCTTTGACAGCTAAACTACCGAAACAAACACGACGAAACCGAAATTGCACGCCTGAATTTGCATAGACAGAAAAGCCTAGATTTGTCGGAGACAAAATCTTGTAAACTAAGCAAAATTTCTCAAAACCTATTTTCTGTTTTTCTGAATGCGTCCATATTAGACCCATTTGGTGAGTAAAATTCAATGTGGAAAGTAGTCAAATGTTTTTGAGGACTTTTTGGGTTTTTTGATTTCCAAAATTAATTAATTGTACTCTGAGCTGGATACCTCAAGTTTGTAACAACCTATAAACTGTGTATTTAAATGATCAGCGGGGTGAACAGAGTCGATTGAGACATGTCCGACTGTCTGCCCGTCTGTTGGTCCATATGTCTATCTAAACTAGTCTCTTTCTTCCGAAAAAAATTGCTCGTTTGTCTGAACCGTCTATATCGGTCAACTATAGCCATATACTCACCATATGAACTGAATAATTAAAATCGAGGTTTTCCATGAAGATATATTCACTAAATTCGGCGTGGATTGTTGCCCAAAGCAACGGTACAATCTTCGAAGAAATTGTTTAGATTGGATCACTATAGCATTTAGCTACTATATAAACTGACTAAATCAAGTAAATATCTTTTCATGCAATTTAGTCCTATAAGAAATGCAGTTGTGACGGAAATTATTGAAATTAATGCTTTTTGTTATTTTGGAGGGGGGACGGGCTGGGTTTGTTTATTGTGTTTTTACGTATGTACATTCATATGTGTGTATGTGTGTATGTATGTACCTATGACCTATGCATTAACATTAAAAACAAAATATAAAATAAATAATATTTATGTATAACAAACCGCCAGTCACATTAGCAAACTGCAACGGAATAATTTTAATAAAAATTATTGCTATTGTTTTTGTAGCAACAACTTTTTGCCTTCGATTTCAGTTGCAAATAAAACACGATATTTGCAAATATCAAGGCCACGACTTGTGCAGTATTCCGATACTAGTTTTGCGCCGCAAATGTGCAATTGCAATTCGCAAACACATACATACATACATACGTACATAAATATTATACAACAACAACAATTCGTACATCAGCGCCGACAACGTGCGCTATTAAACAACGAACGAAAAAATGGCAAATAAATTGAATCAAATAAAATTGAGGAACACAAAATCGAGCACACAACGATCGACACGAACGGGCATGTATGTACATGTATTTGTGTGTAAATACTTACGCAAACGTGTGTGTGTCACATTTAGAGCGAAAAATATCAGTTCGAGCTTGCTGCTTGGATATAAGTATGTACATACATATTATATATAAAACTATTGCAATAACAACAACAATAAAAACGACAACATATCTGAAACAACAACAACAAAAATAAGAAATAATAATAACAAACATAGCAGCAACTTATCTACAACAATAATAACAACAAAACCATAACAACAACAACGTGTCTACAACAACAACAACAACAACAACAACAACGACGACGACGACGACGACGACGACAAGAACAACGACAACAACATCAATAAAAATAACAACAACATACCTGCAGTAACAAAAACAAGAACAACAAAAAATAATAATAACAACAACCACAGCAGCAATGTGTCTACAACTATAATGCCAACAAAAACAACAACATGTCTACAACAACAACAACACCAATAATAATAAAAATAACAATAAGTTCAAGTCGCACAATTCCAATCGGTTTGGGGCTACCGCGCCATTATCGGCCACCACCAACCTCGACTCCGGCTCCGAACCAATCAAAGAATAGCAGTTCATTTCATGGCGTTCGCGCGCTGATTAGTTGCCGCCATAGCTGTGCGCGGCCAGCGAGTTACCAAAGACCAAAGTGCAAATTTTGAAATTAACATGTTTCTTTTCTTTTGTTGTTGTTATTATTCGATCCAACTAATTGCAAGTGTGTGCGCATGTATGTATGTGTGTGTGTGAGATATTTTCGCGCAAGTGAGCAATTTCGGTTAGTGTTATTTGTCGCACGTCGCATGCGCCTTTGACTGCCCGTCCGACTGCGCATGTGTGTGTGTGTGCGTGTGTTTTTATTATTCTCTAAATTACATAAATTAAATATTCAAATAGTTCTAGGCAAATATTGATGCATTTGTTGTTGCTGCTCTGTTTGCTTGCAAAATTATTTATAAATAATATATTGAGATATATGTACATGTGTGTGTGTGTATATATGTATAAGCACATGTCAATTATATAAGTGTGTATGTAAGTATAGTAGCAGTCGTAATTACTCAGCTGTAGACACGTGCGAAGAGATGCAACGAGTTCAAGTTTATCTGAAATTGTATCAATCGCACTATGGACTTGTGCCCAATTACCTAAGCTTTGTAATTACATATATTGCTATTTAGAAATATTCACATGAAGTCCGTATTTCGACAAAATGGTCGTAAGATTTTTGTAAGGAAAAGAACCATAAACAAACAAATATTTTATAAAACAAACTTTCTCACCTTATCCCAAACATATTCCTATCTTTTCCAAAAAAAAAATTTACACAGTCCATTTTAATAATAGGTAGGATATACATATCCAACCTTAATCGACAATGCCTTATATCTATATTTTTCTGATGCTAAATTTCACTCAATAGTAAAAAAGTCTAAATTTTTCGAACTGCAGATGAGCTTAAACTGATATACGCGAACTCAACTAGAACAATTCACAACTCATTTTTTTGGCTATATAAAATCACTACATAAAACCTGCGTGTTAAGTACACACAATCTGTTGAATTTGTAAGATATTTGATTAATGAGCTGAGGGGTGATCCATTCCGAGGTTCCTTACTTTCTCAAAGGAAAAATAAAAAACCTTGCAAATTAATTAACATTTTTTTGAAGATTATCTCTTTCAAATGTTGGCCGCAGCTAGGTCTCACATGGTACATCCCTGAGTCCAATTTTCTATGACTTGTTCGATCATTTCGACTAGTAACTGGCGAATGACAAGTAATGTTTTGCTCCAATGCCTGAATTAAAGCTTGACTGTCCGTATAGACTTTACTCTATATAAATCCCCACAGGAAAAAGTCTAACGATCTCGACCGGCCCAAAACGTGATGTGATGTGCTCAGCGAAGTATTATGTCAATAAATTCACTGATTGATGCGATGCATGGGAAGTGGTGCAGTCTTGTTGAAACCAAATGTCGCCGCGATCACGGGCTTCAATTTTAGGCATCGCGTAGTCGGTTATCAAGGCGCGTTACGTTCTCACCGGCATCATTTTTGAAAAAATATGGATCGCTGATGATTCCACTGTTCCACAAAGCACACCAAACCGCTTTTTTTTCTGGATTAAACGTCAGTTTTTGAATTTCTTCAAGTTGCTCTCTGTCCCAAATGCGGCAATTTTGCTTGTTTACTTATCCATTGAGCGAGGAATGGACCTCATCGCTAAACAAAATTTCGCTCGAAAAAGTCGGTTCTTCCGTCGAGCGGCTTCAGTTCTTACACAAGCTGTATTTTATATGTATTCAACTAAAAAGAGCGCTAAGTTGAACGATTTGTAAATGTCGTTCAGGCGTAAAAAATAAAATGCCAAGCAATACTGATCACAAATAACGAGACAGCTTGATACGACTCACGCATCTGTCAAAAAACACTTTGAAATAAGTACCTCAACTTGGATCATCCGATATATGCCAAGTCTATTCACAATTATAACTCGTTTTTATAACCTTCCAGAAAAAAATTATAAACAGATTATCGATCACTCTTCATTTAATCAAATTAAATGTTGTGACAATTGTGCCAACGTCACTGAAAACTTAATCTATTTTATGGAAAATCAAGAACACTCGATCGATCTTCTCTAACTCACTTAGAAACTAATACAATCCATAATATCCCATTTAATACATGGGAGGTTAAACAGAAAGTCTCGTTGAGAGAAACATGTATCCTGGGCCATTAGCTACAAACAGGCTCACATTAGTTGGAATGAACAACTAACTCTCTTCTCTTACTTCTACTCCCTCCTCCTCTCCTGGGAACACATGTATTAAAGAAATTTTAAACAAATTTTAAAGACAGCAAAAAAGTTACTGGTATAAAATTGAGTGCATAATCTTTTCTAACAGATCGTTGAAGATGGTCACCCAAACGTTTTCATGAAAAAAAAAACCATAAAAGAATCAAAAACATTCTGGCCGTTACAGCTCAAAGGGTATAAAATTAGCTTTTAATCTCAAACTTTCTGAAAGTCTCAAAGTCTTTACAACTTCTTCAAGAAAGTTCGCTTCGACTCTTGAAACTAAAATTTTTCATAAGTCTTCAGTTAAAGACTGAAAAGGAATAACGTTTCCTCCAAAAGTAAAGAAATACCTGAAAGTCTTATATAAATAGATCAAGCTAAAAGCAGAAAAATATGTTTGGATGTTAATATCCATGTAGTTTAGTGATCAAGAGATGAAGAGACAAAGAGCATAACGAAATGACTAGTCATGTTAACTATGGGACAATTTTAAATTATAGCAGTACTGCGGAACCCTTATCTAATCAGTATTCGATGGCTGGAGTGAAAGTAAAGAGATGTCGCGAATTCTTTGAGAAAAAGTAAAGATTCCATTCGAGTACAAATTTAGTGAATTTTAACTGGAAGATATATAAGATCGACAGGGGATATAATGTTTCCGCTAAAGAGAATGTTCTAGATTCGAATAGATTTCTGATGAGGTATGATTTGCAGCCCATTTTACCTTCTTAAAACATAATTTCATCCAACCCAAGTCGCATTAAGGAGATTAAGTAGCATACGTACACTTCGATCTCAGCCGAAAGGCCGAGAAATGAACGAGGGCGAGAAGAAATATTTCCCGTCATCAAACAAACAGAATAACTCTTGCTAACAGGTGGTACTTCGGACTTAGTAGGCAATTGAGAAGTAAAATCCTCTCTCGAAGAACAGAGACCAAATTCTACAAGTCACTCTGCTATATGGTGCAGACATACGACCGATGACCACATCTGCTGAGTCGGCATTACGAGTTTTCGAGAGAAAGGTTCTGCGGAAGCCTTATGGTCCTTGGCGCATTGGCAACGCATTGGCAACGGCGAATAACACAATCAATAGAACAATGAGCTGTACGGGATATACGAAACATCGACATAGTTCAGCGATTTAAGAAACATAATTTAAGAAATCGTTCGGATGGATGAAAACACTCTAGCTTTGGGAACATTCGATGCAGTTCCTACCGGGGTAACCAGAGGAAGACCTCCACTCCGTTGGAAAGATCAGATGAAGAAGGACCTGGCTTCGTTTTGAATCCAATTGGCGCCACATTACGAAAAGAAGAAACGACTTGTGCACTCTTTTTAACTCGCCTATAACCGTGTAAGCGGTGTCTACGCAAAAAAGGAAGAAAAAGAACAGCACGCCTAGGTTGATAGAAGTGACAGACTCCGATAACCTGACGTCTTATTCTTAAGTTTTCGGGTCAATCAAGGAGAAGATGCTCTGGTGTCCCCCACGTAAGATCACAGTATCGAATTTTTTTTGTCGAATAGATATTTACTGCGAAGAAAGGCTACGACCCGTGTGTGGGTCCTTCTATAAAATGTACTTAAAACTCTGCAACGTGCGCTCTAAGTTGATAAAGCCTTCCTCTCATCGAGCTTATGAATGGAGGAAGCTTCACATAGATTTGAGCCCAAAATCTTTTACAAAACAAACAACAAAAAGTATAAAAAAAACTGAAACAACATTTCTTATGAAAAATTAGCATCAAACGCCAGGGCCAGTGCCAACTCGTGTTGAGGTTGTTGTTTTTGGTCCGCAACACAAACAATGCTATTGATTTAACGAATTTCCTTGCACTTTGTCGTTGTTCGTGTTGTTGTTGTTTCAGTTTTTTGTACGTTTTTTCACTTTGCAATTAATGCAGTAGCGTTTGCTGCTGGCTGCAATTGCTGACTTTCGTGTTGTTGTTATTAATGTTTTGTTGTTGTTGTTGTTGGTATTGTTATACGCTGTTGTCTGGCTATTTTGCACGCGCTGTCAGAACGATTTTTCCAAATCGAAATTTTAATTTCAAGTACGACCAGTTCAAATTACGTTTACCTTGAAATCTGGTTTTCTATCCGTTGTTAGTTTTGTTGTTGCTGTTGCTGTTGCTGTTGCTGTACTTCTTGTTGTTGCTGTTGTTTATAGCTCATTTATTCTGTTGCCATTGCAGTCGACATGCAATTTTATGCAGTTTTGTTTTGCGTTGTTGTTGCCGCGGCTTTTTGTACGCCTTTTTGTGCTTTTGCTATTGTTTTTGTTGTACTACTTCGTTTTTCGTCGTTGTTTTTTGTTTTTGTAAAATATGCAAGTATTTATGTAAATGTATGGGTTGATGCTATGTTGTTGTTGTTGTTGCTGTAGTTGTTTAATTGCTTAGCCGCTAATAAATACATGTTGTTGTAATGTTTTTGTTGTTTAACATTTGTTTTTATTATTATTAAAATAACTAATTCGCAGCTGCGGACCTCGGTTCGGGTTGATTGGTCGTATTCGTAAGATTTGCCGAAAACCACAACGAAATGCATACATTATACATCGTGATATATACATACATACATATATACTTCTAATGCATATAGTATATAAACAAGTGTCAGGTTATGGATAAATATATGAATAAATCAAGCACAAATTCATATTTCCTTGTTATAATTTTGAATTGCAATTAATCACTGCTCACAGCTCGCACTTTTAACATACTAATTAATTGCCGTTATGTTTTAGAAGCTTACAAAATATGCTTACAACTAGATATATGAAAGCTTAGCTTTATAAGCAAATTGTTGTTTTTGTTGTTGTAAAGCAGGAAATAATAACGAGGAAAGCGCAAAAAAGGCCAGTTAATTGAAAGCGAAAATGCTCTCTGATCTCTTTAGAGATCACATATCACTTTGGGGTATTAAGACCAATTTGAAGGAATTATACTGGCAATTTATGAATATTGTTTGCAGTGATTTATATCTTATAACTGAAACATATAAAAAATTGTTCAAGTAATGGAGGTAATTAAGTGGTTAATTGACTTACCATACTTTGTGTCTAAAGCTATCTAAATATATTTAGACTGGCTTTGTGAAAACATCCTCTTAAATATAATTGATAACAGCGACCTTTTGAACACTACATATTAAACAATCGAATTAATATAGAAAAAAAGAGCATACAAAGACTTTTTGGAAAATTATAAATAAAATCTATGAGGCAAAATTTATGCCTAACAACCTTCTTTAATTGTATAATTTTAATTGTTGGTACTGTTGCAGAAACTGAAATAGTTTTGAAAAAAAATTGTACAAGGTTATTCAAGAGAAAAATCTCAAAAAAAATTATATTTTTTCTGTTCGTTTAACACTAATGAAATTTGCTTTCATTAGCACTTTTTGGGATGGCCTTCAGCACCTTCAGCGAATTTTTTTTCATCTCTTCGATCGACTCAAAACGGGTTCCACGGACGGCCAATTTCAGTTTGGGGAACTAGAAAAAATCACACGATGGTATTCATTGCGTTTATTGCTTTAAATTCAATCACAATCATGGCTCGAAGTAATGATGCATTATCGCCGTGAAAACTCCATGATTTGTTCTTTCACAATTCCAGACGTTTTCAATGGATGTTCTGACTAAAACGCCTCAATACGCCTAAATAGAACTCCGCATTGACCGTTTGTGGTTCCGGAACAAACTCATGATGCACCAAACCACGAATATCGAAAAAAACACTGAACATTTTGCCTTGATTTTTGAGCGTCTTTGGCGTGGTTTTTTTGGTTTCGGCTCGTTGTTTTCTCTCCATTCTGATGATTTTTGACTTGTTTGCATGTGAAACTCATAAATCCATGCCTCATCGGCAATTATAATGCTCTCCTCAAATTTGTGTCGAAATTCGCACGATCAAGCACATCCAAAGAGACATGTTTACGGTAGTCTTTTTGAAAAAATTCAGCTTTAAGCATTTAATACCCAAAATATTCACCAAAATTATTCAAACGAGACATGTTTACGGTACTCTTTTTGAAAAAATTCAGCTTTAACGCGTTTAATACCCAAAATATTCATCAAAATTATTCGAACGGATTCGTGAGAGATGTCTCTTGTCATGTCTCCAACACTTGCTGACGATTTTCAAGCAGCATATACTTCACTCTTTTAATATTTTCATCAGTTGAAGAGGCCGAAGGACGTCCAAAATAGGGCATGTCTACAGATCTCTTGACCGTCTTTGAAGGCCTTTTACCACTCGTAGGCTTGTGGTTTTGATATAAATGAATCACCGTAAGCCCTAGCAAAATACGTTTTTTGAAATATCATTTATATGGGAAATTTAGTTACAATTTCTTTGTGCTTTTTTGTCTTAATGTATATACCTTAAAAAGCCACTTCGAAGTTAATTTTACACCGATTTGATCATTAGTCACTCTTTGACTACCATAAAAGCTGTCAGCGTCAGCGATTTTAACCTCAATAAAATAGTAACAGTCATTATCTGATCTCTAAATTCTATCGACCATCAATTAACAAGAGCTCATTTGGCTTAACGATATTTCAAATAATTTTTTCATTTACACCCTTCAAAAAGGTAGCTACATTTTGCAAATCTGCTTGAGATTAATCCAAGAACAATGATCCAATCACTATATCTTTTGTTTATTCGAGGCTTGCCTTTCATATATCAAGTTGAAAGAAAAAAGACAAATATTAATCATCGAAAATCGTTTTTTTTTTTTTTTTTTGTTTCTTAAAATACTCCCCAATTGTCGAAGCACTTCTCCAAAATTCGCTTTCTTAACAGATCAACCGCCTCTTCAGGTGCCGAAAAAAGAATTTTTCTTTGTGGTAACAAAAAGAAGTCATTCGGTGTAAAGTCAGGATTATATGGTGGTTGATTCATCCAATCGATGTTTTGATTGCTCAGAGATTGCTCGTGGTGAAAAGTGATTCGACTTTGGCGGTGGGGTTTTCTGATTTCTAGAAAGACAACTAGCACAAAACTTGATGTATACAACTCTGCTCTGCATATTCCAGTCGATTGGTCGCGACATGTACAGTTTTTTTCAAAAAAAAACAAAAAACAGGCAACTTTTTGCCTTTCGAACAACTTTTGTTGAATACGACTCATCTTGAAACACACATACAGTCGAATGCTGTTTACTTTCTTAACATCTTGTTAACATTTATCATGAGCAATTGACACGAACATTTTCTTGATCGATCGACAAAGTGTGTGGGATCCAAAGTGAACAAATTCCTTTTCAGTCTATTAGTAAAGCAGGTCACATGACGATCTCGCAATATCAGCCTGCACACAGCATCAAAAGCTTCTGGAACAATAACTGATTTTTGGACAACCCTTACGAAATTTGTCTTGTAGTGATCTACGACCTCGATCCCCAAAATCAAATTATCCTTAACTTGATAATCTAACATTAAATTAGCTATAGGAACTTTTTAAACAATTTTGTGAGTAAAAAGCATGCACGTTTTTCTCCGGACTTCGCGATATCTTAATAATTGAGAGACTAGTTCGTGTATATGCAGAGGTTCCTGTAGACAAACGGACCGGTAAATCGACTCAAACTTTGTGACAAGCTTACCATATCCTATTGAGGGTATAAAAATTCGTCGCAAATTTGATTCCAACAAATACTTACGAAAAAATGGAAATGAATCACTGCTGCTTTATAGTCATCGCCGTCATAAATTCAAGAGCTAACTGCGAGCGAAAAGCAAAAACATACACAACAACTACGCAACAACAACAACAATGACAATAGAAACGCACAGCATTGTCGTAAATAAAAGAACAACAAACGAGAAGCGGCAAAATTACATTCGTTTCATTGTCGACATTTATCTAAGCGCTCGCAGTTGGCGAAATCCAAGCGGCTTCGAATAACCAAATGCATGTGGCAAACTGCAATTGTGACTAAAACTAGCGAAAAAGCATAAACAAAAACCAACAGCAACAACAATAATAGTAATAATTCGCATACTAAAACTGAAGGCAGAAAGCAAAAACTGACATTCAGACGCGATTCGCCATGCTCTCATAAACATCGCAAACAAATATAAAGTTCGAGGCAACAAACGTGCAACAACAAGCCACGCAACCAAAGCCAGCAAAAATTTAAATTGAAAAAATATGAAAAAAAGTTATATTAAAAAGCATTGGGAGATGTGTTGCGTGCGACTTGCGGGCAGCGCAGGGTTGTATGGCGACACAAATTTGGTGCGGCCAACTAGTGGCAAGCAAAGGCCACTGCAATTGCCTGGAACAATCAAAACGGCAAGGGCCGAAACCATTGACAATTGACAAAACCGTTAGAATAACGGCAAAAATAGAAATCATAAAAAAAATTTGAAACGACAAAAAGTTTTTGAAAATGCCAACTCTTGCAAGTGATGAAAAAGTGTCAGCGAAACAAAGCGCGCGCCTAAATTGAAATAGGCAAAGCTTAACTGCAGTTGCAGCATTGTTGCGCCTAACTCGCGCTGCAAAAAATTAACAGTTTTTTGCACTGAGAGAAATATCAGCGAATGCGCACGCACATTTCGAAACAATGAAATGCATTTAGCGAAAAACCAGCGGGCGCAGAGTGGGGGAGACATCAAGAAGTCAAACGCTAAATATCAACAATGGCTGATAAGTGACAGGCAGCGATTTGTACGCTGAGAGGATAGCTCGAACGGACTTTTTTCTGTGATCCACTTGCGTACTTAATCGTGTGCAGAGACCTTTAGAAACCCTAACTCAAACCCCATATTTTGGTACCCCTATATGTAGTATGTTGATTTCTAATCCAGTACACTTGGGCAGCTTATAGCAGTAAGCTTATCATAAAGACCCTCATAAATCACTAAATAAATCGCCGATCGAAAATTTTTTGAGTTGGCCAATGAGAGTTTCTCCTGGTTCGCCGAAGGTATGGCTGCCCAGAGCAACCAGTTTGTGAGCGCAACGCTAATGTCGCTTCCTACTGTCGGAATAGATGATCAATTCCATGAAATAAGCTGCTCCTCGGGAACAGTATCTTACTGGCTTAATTATAGCCACTTCTGACAGAAAAATCCTAGAGTAGTTCGGTAGCCTAAAGCAAAGTTAAAGAGAGCGCTTCATTTGCCCCTCCAAACGTTTCTCCAGCAACTTCTCTCAATCCACGTATCCATCGTGGGTATGTGAGCGGAGAAGCAGCCGCCAGAAGTAATTAGAACCAGCTGCAGTTTTAAATTAACCTAACAATCGATTGATTATTGGTGTCTCGGTTAGGTCCGACTGAACTAAGTTGGGGTTAATTAGAAATTGTTGCTTACTGGGAACTATAACGGTCAAAATAACTGACTGCCTCGTTCTTAATAGTGTAAGAGTTAAACTCAATAATACCAAGAGGCCCTGTGCGGTTATCTGAGTCCTTATTGGGCCAAACTTCTTTTTCTTCTTTACTGACGTAGAAACCGTTTACGCGATTATAGCCGAGTTAACATCAGCGCGCTAGTCATTTCTTCTTTTCGCCAATTGGATATTCCAAGCTTAGCCAGGTCCTTCTCCACTTGGTCTTTCCAACGGAGTGGAGGTATTCCTCTTCCCCTGACGGGTACTGCGTCGACAACATGACCCCAGCGTAGTCGCTGTCTTTTAATTCGCTGAACTATGCCAATGTCGTCATATATCTCGTACAGCTCATCGTTCCATCGAATGCGATATTCGCCGTGGCCAATGCGCAAAGGACCATAAATCTTTCGCAGAACTTTTCTCTCGAATATTCGGAACGTCGACTCATCAGTTATTGTCATCGTCCAGACCTCTGCACCATATAGCAGGACGGGAATTATGAGTGACTTATAGAGTTTGGTTTTTTTTCGCCGAGGAATCACTTTACTTCTCAATTGCCTACTCAGTCAAAAGTAGCACTTTTTGGCAAGAGTAATCCTGCGTTGGATATCCAGGCTGACATTATTGGTGGTGTTTACGCTGGTTCCAAGATAGACAAAATTATCTACGACTTCAAAGTTATGACTGTCAACAGTGACGTGAGAGTCAAGTCGCGAGTACGATGGCTGTTTGTTTGATTACAGGAGATATTTCGTCTTGCCCTCGTTCACTTCCAGACCCATTTGCCTTGCTTCCTTGTCCAGTCTGGAGAAAGCAGATCCAACGGCGCGGGTGTTGAGGCCGATGATATCAACATCATCGGCAACCGCCAGCAGCTATACACTCTTATAGAAGATGGTACCTTCTCTATTTAGTTCTGCACCTCGAACTTTTTTCTCCAGCAGCAGATTGAAGAAGTCGAACGATAGGGAGTCGCCTTGTCTGAAACCTCGTTTGGTATCGGACGGCTCGGAGGGGTCCTTCCCGATCCTGACGGTACTTTTGATACTGCTCAACGTCAGTTTACACAGCCGTATTAGTTTTGCGGGGATACCAAATTCAGACATCGCGGCATAAAGGCAACTCCTTTTCGAGCTGTCGAAAGCAGCTTTGAAATTGACGAAGAGGTGGAGTGTGTCGATTCTCTCTTCCGAGGCTGTTGGTAATTTTTCATTGGGGGCGTTTTGTTACGTGGCGGGTCCCAAACCCAGCGCACAACCCTTTGCAGGGGATGTTTCGCCTTTTCACTTTAGCTCGCCTTCAAAGGAAATCGTTTCTGGCCACTTCCAAGTGAATGGCGATCAGAGAACTTTCCTCACTTGCGTGAACTTCTACTATGACTCCATCTTCCCATCCAGTTTTGGGACACACTGGTTTCATTTTTTTTTAAAGATAGGAGTCTAAATATTTCTGAGGCGATTTGAGACAGTATTCAGTTGTAAAGAGCTCTCCATATACTTTTAAAATTCTAAAAAGAATAAGCTTGTGAGTTCCGTGAGTTCCAAAAGTCTTTCAGAGATTATCTCGGTATTTATTAGGTTTAGAAATGGCTCCGAAACCAAAAGCAAACCTGCCAAATCACAGCAAATGCACCTTTTGCCGGCAATTGATGCTGTTAGTGTGCTATTTTGATATTGTTATTGCTGTTTTTGTTTTTGTTGTTGTCGTTCGACATTTGTTGGCTTCACCGCCTCAATGTTGGCCACATTTTTTCGCGAAATTTTCATGTTCCTACTAAATGGTATTGCTGTTGTTGTTGCTGCTGTTCGTAGCCAAAGTTAGAACGGTTACGGTGTGTTGGTGCCGCGTTGTGCCGTTGGTGGGCTTGCTTTTCGTCTATTTTTATAACAAAGCAGTTTGTTTTTCTATCTCTCCATCTATTTGTGTTTTTTGTTGTTGTGTTTGTACTTGAAAATTGGCAAGTTGTTCTTGTTTTATTGCATGCGGCGAGAATTTGATATTTTTCGAAATTTACCGTGTGTGCGAGTGTGTATGTGTGTTTATTTGTGTGTCAGGAACTTCGTTTGCCGCTCGCTTGATCTTGCTGCTTGGAAACTTGACACACACGCATACACATACACGCATATGAATAAGCTGGTGCTTGCCGACAACAGTTTGGTTGCGCTTTTTGTTGTTTTGGTTTGCTTGACTGCCTGCATTTTGGTCGGTTCATTCATTGCTGACTTCTCCGCTGGTTTTTCGTTTGCCCACAATTTTTTTGTGCGCCTGTGTGTGTGTGCGCTTGTGTGTTTGAATGTTTTGGAGTCAAGGTCTCTGCGCCGATTTTCTCGGGCATGGCCTTATGCATTTTTGGGCTTATGCTTCTATGCGATTTTCCTTCTTCTTTGTTGTTCTCGTTTAGTTTCTGCTTGCCGTTTGCCTTTTGCCATTCGCAATGTTTACAAATTCTTGTCATTCGGCAGATCAATTACGCTTGAGCGATCGCTTGCATGTGTTTGTTTGTATTTACATACATATATGTAAATGTGTGTATGTAAATTGTTCGTGTGTAATTGCTGTGCATTAGACTGTAATTCTATGCAATTGTCGCAGTTTTGGGCAACGAAAAATAGTGTAATTATTGAAAATGCCAAATTAGAAGCGAATTATGAAGGCCTTCAAATATTTATTTAATATTATATGTAGGTCAAATTACTTGTTTGATATTTTTTTGTAGAAAATATTTATTCAACTTAATCGCAGCTGCATTTTATTTCATATGTCTTATTGAAATTTAGTCAAATTTCGGATACTTGGGGTAATATTGCAAAAAGGTGATCTTCTCTTGCGAAAAGAATCTCATTAAAATAACAAATTTTCGAAAAGTGCCCAAAAGTTTTTTCCAAGAGTTTTGCCGGTGATCGGTATTTTTTTCTAAACGTAAATGAATTTAGAAGAATTATGAACTTCGAAAAGAGTTTTGACAAATTCAAGACACTTGAGAAAACTGTGCTTGACTTAAGAGAGCACGAAAACAATATTTTCGCTAAGAAGAGCCTTAAGTATAGTAAAGTAAGATCCGTTTCAAGGTTCCCAATAAAAAAAAAAAGGAAATTCCAAATTTAATGTGGAATGTTTATTATTACTCGAAAAAACATGCTTTGGCATTATTTTTTTTTAAGATTATCTCTTTCAATTGTTGGCCTAGACCATGTCTCATATGGTCCTTCCGTTGAGTGTAATTTTCGATGACTCGTTCAAACATTTCGACTGGTAACTGGCGAATGACACACGTGATGTTTTGCTCGAAGGTTTGAAACGAAGCGGGATTGTCCGCATAAACTTTAGAATTTATATAACCCCACTGAAAAAAGTCTAACGGTGCGATATCACACGGTCTTGGTGTCCAAAACTTCAAATTATTTATCTACTCACCGAAGTGTTTTCTCAAAACTCCATTGTTCGGCAGGATATTTGAAGTATGAGCCACAAGCTGATTAAGCCTTGATCACGCAAACGCGGCACAATCAAGAAGGTGGTGTTGAGATGTTTCCACCTTCGGCTATCTGTTTGAAGAACTGACGAGGAGAGGAAAACTTTGACCGGTGTTTGCTAGCTTATCAGATTTACAGTTGCCCGCGATTCCGCTGTGACCTGGAATCCAAACTAATCTATCACAAAAATTACTCGATGTCATCGTTAACAAAGTTAGACATGCCTACCAGCCCATCAATGAGCTCAAAGATAGTATCGCCGTCATGTTATCACTTCTCCGAAACAATGTGCATTTCGGAGCAGTGAACATACCGTTATCTTAATGGCAACAACTTCAGATTGAAAAACGCTGCAATAGTCAGGAAGTCTGCAAATGAAGTTGATAGAGACTTGCTCACAACATATCCCTTTACCAATATTCCCCCAGGTTTTGACCAATCTGTAAAAACGAACTCATTGTCCCTCTCCTCCAACGAATTCTACCCAACCGTAATTCCCTCGCAGTTATATGGACAAAGAAAAAGCCACAAGAATTTTGTTTGGCGACTCCAATATCCGAAAGATCCAGTATACGACAAACTATGTGAGGATTTTCGAATGTTCAGACGTGTGTGCATTCAGAAGACCAGATTCTCTGAGTATTTTAGCGCCTTCAGCGGCCATATCAATGGGCCCTATAAGCAAAATCGGATTAAGTCCCACAGTTGGTGTGGACCTTTGCTCACCGCACATGGTAATGAACGGCACTCGCTGAACGTTCCTGAGTTTCTTTTCTAGTCTGGTCTTTTCCAATGCCTTCTACACAAACACTTTACTTAAACCATAATGAACTGGACTACCTTCTGTCAACGGCTACTATGCAGCAGTATAAGACAATCAATGCCTTCTTTGCCCTCTAATCGATACCTCGATAGAACGAGTTCTAAATGCTTTACTACAGTTCGCAGGCAGGCGGGCAGTTTGCTTCCCTCTCGCGACAGAGCTGCTGGGCAGACAGACAGACATGGTTAAAAATGACTCAGCTCGTATCTCTGATTATATAAAAATATGGGGTCTACGTGATTTCCTCCTGAATATTACAAACATTATATCAAGTTCGTACCGTGTTCAAAAAGTGGTACAGAAATGGTAATAATTAGGAATATTATTCACCAAATAAACTATCGCATCTCGATTAACTTCAAAGCAACAATCAAACACTCGACTAGTTAGCTATCAGCAATCGAAGAAAAATGAAATTAAATTTATGGAAGTACCGAAGGCAATCCAACGACTTTAGCTTAGAAAGTTTCACGAAACTTTTCGACTCGAAAGTACTAAGTACTATGTGCAAAAATAGTGTTCATAATTATTAATGTATTCTTCCAAATTTGTATTGTCCCCTACAAAGTATTCCTCTTCGTCCTGAAAACAAGTGTGCCAATGTTTTTTCCAATTCTCGCAACAGTCTTCAATTGACTCCAAACGGATTCCCCGGTGCGGTCGATTGAGTATTCGATTTGTTTGAATTGTTTGAAAATTCGGCGAATAACTCACGAAGAATCCATGCAGTATACGACGAAGCTTGCCAAAACCAAGAGTCGACGGCCGATCTCTTTTAACGAATTGCACCATACCTCGATAAACGAAGAAAACTGGCAACATAGCCTTGACTTTTGAGAATCTTTGAAGTGGTCTATCGGCTTCGGCTCAACTTTGCCAAGATATTCGCCCGATTGATTATCTATTTCCGGATCGTAAGCATATATCCAAGACTTATGGACAGTAATAATACGTATAATAATATCTGGAGAGTCGGAAGGCATTGTTTCACAAACATTAACGCGACGTAGTTTTTCGAAAAAATAGTGATTTTGGAACCAATCCAATGAGCTTTCAAAATGGTTTTCACTGATCATTCCGATATTCGAAACTTAATTCCTCCATTTTATTGACGTGTTGACATTCATTTGATGGTGTTGGCTATTTTGGTCGTGGTTCGTCCTCAACCCGTTCTCGACCCTCTTTGAATAATTTGTATTAATCAAAAACACTTGCTCTCGACAAACAATTATCACTGAAGGCCTTTTCCAGTATTCTGAACGTTTTTACATCCGAAATTTAATGGGACTTCTTTTTTGAATAATTTCAGTCATCGCGAAAATCGCACTCGTCCCTCTAAGCATCTCTTTTGTAACACCCGTTATTTGTGGGAAGCTTTCATACACTCACATGCACAAGAAATCCGCTTCGCTGCTACCAAAAAGCAGGACAAATTTACAAAAACAAATCAAGAAGAAACGCAAGATTGATTTCAATCACATTCGCTAATCGCTGACAAATGAACGCAGTAAAAAATGCAAATAAATTTTGTTTGCAATTGCATTCGCATTGGCAAAAACTAAGCGAACACGCCACACTAACCTTCAACTATCCACTAATTCAATGGTAAACATCTTCACGCTCATTATTAGGGTCAAGACTAATCGATAAAATGTAGACGCGGCTGAAATCAAATGCAAAAGTGCAAAAAACAATCCGCTGATGGACAACAGTGGAGCAACAAATAAGCGGCAGCAGCAGTAACTAGTGAAAAATTGCCAACAACAACAGCAAGCAGTGGTGCGCGGTTAGGCGAAAAAAAGTGGCGCAACAAATTGCCGCAACGAAAAAGAGGAAAATAAAATCGCGAAAATTAGTTAAAAACGTAAGAGAGCAAGAAAAAAATTTGCGAAAAGAGCGCTGCCAATTGTAATTTTCAACAAATTGCACATTGCGCACCACAACAAAAACAAAAACAATGAGCAAACTGCAATGGCAAGCGCGCAACTGCAAAACCCGAATTCGAAATGAAATCAACAAACCGCTGCGATGGCAATGAATAGCAGCAACATTATTAGCAACAACAACAACAACATTAACAACAACGCGCCAACAAGCGTCAAAACAAGCGAACACAAGCCCCCGCGTTGCGCCGCCAGCCGGCAGCCGCCAGCGAGTAAGCCAAGAGCCAAGTCCAAGTGTAAAATTGCGCAATAATCATGACACTGCAACGCCGACAGCAACAACAACAACTAATACTAATACTGCAAGCATATATACACCAACACCAACAACAATAACAAAAACAACATTAACAAAATGTTGCATACATTAATAAACACGGCATTAAACAACGTACAACTTCGCGCAAGCAACACTAGCAACAACAACAGCTGCTATAGCGGCAGCAACAACAACTAACTGTTTGCTGTTTGCAGTTTGCCTCGCCATTGAATGGATAAACTTAAACTTGTCTTTGGGGATTTGTAGGTGAGCTGCGCGCCGCAGCACGACAGCCACCGAAGCCATGAAGAGGCGTGAATAAAGCCGAATCGATTGAGGAGCGCGCAGCCACAAAACGCCACAACGACCTTCCTCCTGCCAAGCAGCCGCTGCCAGCGCGCAACCAGCAAGCTATTATTGTTATTGCCTCTTGTTGTAAATGTGTTGTTGTTGTCTTATCTACATATGTTTATTGTGTTGCCAGCTTTAGCTGCAGTTGTTGTTGGTGTTGCCGTTGTCATCGTTCGAAATGGAAATGCGCGCATGGGCGAATGAGCGCCACACGCCAAGCAGCGAACGACAAATGGCAGAGAGTTAAACGCGCATGCGCGCGCACACAATTGCGCCGTTTGGCGCCGCCGCCGGCGTCGTCGTCGCTGTTGCATTGCTTGTAATCGCTATTTGCTTTTCGTCGCTTCTATTGCCTGCGCATGGCGTTGGCCGTCGCAAATGTGTGTTACTGGATCTCGGTTGGCGCATGCGCGTTTTGGTTTCGATTTCGGTGCGCTTCCTGTACACCGCCATGCCGCCGTAAGCTCGCTGCCGGCACAAGCATACATCGTTTATACACACGAGTCTTTAGATGCATATATTTGCAAAAAAGTCGACTTTTTGTGTGGCAACTAATGCCAGTCGTTGGCTTGCGGCAGGTGTGTTGCGCTTGCGCGCGATTGTCTTGCGTTGGCGGATTAGGATATGCCACAAAAGCTTGCATATGGCATCTGTGTATGTATGTATGCACATATATTTATATTTGAGGTTACGTGAAATCATGTAATCGCTCTCTTACATTAGCATTTGAGCTTATTTGGAATGCAATTAGATATTGTTGTTGTGACTGCTGTTGCCTGAAGTCAGATATTATTTAACATCAAGCTTATTTGTGGATGTAAATCTTTATTTTTCCTGGTATACTCATTGTATTCGCTTTTATCAGTACACCTACGGTACATACTTACAAGTATACAGCCATATATTTAGAAACAGTAGTAAATTATTGTTGTTGCTTTATAGATTTCCGCTTCTAAAATTTTTTGCTACCATCAATTTATCATTGCGATCTTCTGCTCTTCGCTTTAACACATTTCCCTTGATTTTAACTTATTGTTCCGTTTAGTTCTGCCTATTCGCGAGAATGTGTTAGATATTTCCGCCAATAAATTATTGTTGTTGTCGTATAAGGTTCAAGAACTCTAATCACGACTTTCACTTAGATAGTTTCAAAGCGTTTAAAAAAACCATAAACGGATAGGTAGGTAGGGTTAACAAAATCCAGTTACTCACCATGGGTGGTGAAAGTATTTCGAGTATCGATTTTGGTATAAATCACCGAAAAACAACCTACCGTGTACGATTTTGCAATAAACCAATGAACGACTAACTAGAGCTTACTCACCACGGGTGGTGAAAAACTTTCTCCTTTCGATTTTTCAGTAAATCAATAAACAGCTTAGTAAGCCACAGGTGGTGAAAAAAAAATCCAGTAACGATTTTGATATAAATCAGCAATTGAATTCAAATCGCTTACTCACCACGGGTGGTGAAAAACTTTCAAGTATCGATTTTGCATCCAAACAATGAGCAATTTCTACTTACTCACCACATCGTGGGGAATAACTTTTCCATATCGATTTTGCAGTTAAAGTCTTACTAGCACCTACTCACCACGAAAGTTGAAAAACTTTCAAGTATCAATTTTTATACAGCTGAGACCTAAGTATTAATCAAAAAGACTCTCAAAAACCAACAAAGTCCTTTCAACCTGCCCCAAATTTGTTGAGGCCGCTAATGTTAATTCCGGCAATTTCACCTGGTTCCCGAAGAAATTACTGGCGAAATGCCACTCACTCTTTCAAAAGCTAGGCAATGGAGGAAAATAAGTCTTATGCATCCACCTCAACTTCATTCATACAACTTAGACAACTTGTGCCCAAAAAGATTTTCGGTCTTACCGCATAGACGCCTTTTGGACAACTTCCGCAATTCATATGATTATTTCAGTGGATCTCCTGCGCTCCACGCTAGGCCAGAAGGATCTCTTCTCTGCTGTCGGAATGAATGATTATCTCGCTGAAACAGGCAACACTTCGAATCAACATATCTGCCGCTACCCTCATGACAGCCGCCTCTCCTTGAAAAACATTACAGTGATCGGGTTGCCTAAAGCTATTCGTGACGCAGTGTTGCTTACAGAAAATTTCGTCTCTGACCTTCTCTCTATGCTAAGACCAATCCGTGAAAAATCTCGTACCGTAAAGATCTGCTAAAGGAATAATGTTGAAAAAAGTTCTATAGAGGATAAAACGATCTTGCACAGGAGCTGTCCGTCAATCAGCGACTGCTAAGCGTACGCGAGATTCTTTGGTCCGCTAATATTGTAGCTCTGCTGACGGAGCGAATGAAGCCTCCCAGAAAGAGATTGCACTTCGTAGCAGTACATCCGCTGTCACCTTGACCGCAGCCACTTTTGACAGAAAAGCAGTTCGTAGTCGGGAACCCTAAAGTTAATATTTATGGAGAGTTCTTTACTGTAAACTCCCCTATAACCTTTCCCCTTAGCTTCGACCCAACCGTGAATCTCACTGTGCCTCTTATCAAGCCTTGTTGATTTTAGCGATGATTAAACTATTTTCTGGCCTCAATCAGGCTAAGTGATTGTGATTAAATGTTTAAAATAATGTATAACTGAGAAACTTCAAGCAAATTTGGCTTCAGATGGTCAGATTTATAAGTATGACTTACACCTTCAATTTTGAAAAATTTATTTTATAAAAATATATTTGAATCTCGAAATTATGGAATTCGATTGGTGTAAGTTTCAAGACTAAAATACTTCCTAAAAGTACTTTTGGTTCAGAGCGACACATAGAAGTAGAGATCATTGAACTTCTAAACAGACGGTTCAAAGCTGAATTAAAATTTGAGAGATACCGTGAACTTGCTTGCAATTACATGTGGGCTATTTGAGTACTTTAGTACGTCTGAAGCAATCCAAACGAATTGGATCACTTTAGTCGAGCTTAGCACGAGAGACTACCTTCTACTCTGACAATACTCTGTCCGTAGTCAAATGAATTGCCCAAACAAATTCTCAAAAAATTCTTTAAAGCTCCCTTGTATATACACCGAATATAAAAATGTGTGATTTCTTCATTCCAATTAAAGTCTGTTGCACGTTTAAGCCCATAAGCTCGATGAGACTCGTTCAGATGACATTTCGGCACAGTTTTCAATTATGTCGATATTAAAAACAAAATCACTACGAAAGTGCTTTCGCAGCACAAGACAATAGCTGCACCAATACACACACATACCTGACATTATTGAAAATGCCACATATGCAACAAGCTGTGGCATGCAACACTCGTTTTTTGACAAAAGCAGTGTCTTTCTTTTCCTCCTTTTTTTTGGGCAATGATTACATACAAGAGCCACAGCGAAAGACAACGACCTACCCGAACATGCCACACAGCGCCACATACAGCGTACCACACACTGGCACACATACAGCTGCGCTAAAGCACACTACATTTCAATTGAGTTTGCCCCGCGCCGTTGCACTCCCTTCGCCAACGCGCCGCAGTTTGGTTTGTTCGGTCGGCGCCTTTGTTCCTGCCGGTCGCCATTTAACGCAGTGCCATACAGTTACGTAGTGCATACATACATACGTATGTGCATATATTTATGGTTCGCTTCGACTGCGTCAGCCGCTCGCCCATCTGCCCACACTTGCCACACAACTGCTTCGATTTGACTGACGTGTCGGAGGAAATGTGCAAAACATTGCGAAACTTTTGTGGCAGCAGCAGCGTTGATAGTAATGTGCTTGCAACAACAAGAACAACAACAAATCGCGCACCAACAATGCATTGAAGCAACAGGAGTCGATTTCGTCCTTTCGGCACTTTCGGGTTCGGTTTGATTTTAGTTGTGCAATGGCTTATTGTTGTTTTTGGAGCTGCTAGCAGCAGCTACAACAACCAGCGCCGTTAGTCATTGTTAGTGCCTCCGGAGAGGTGTGGCTGTCATTTATCTGCGTCTGAGTGCAGTGCCGCATCCCACATCCTGTGCCACAATTCAATATACAGTCATTCCAAGTATGTATATATGTAGGTGTGTGTATATATGTATGTGTGCTTGTGCGCCAACACGATAACGTAGCGAGCGTGCAGTTGGTGTATTTGGCAATCGTTGCGGTCGTTTTGCAACGTTTTATAGTCATTTCGGTTGCTTTCTTTTAGTTTGGCATTTATCAGCCACTCACACACACACACACACATACACGCATACAGGCTGTGCTGTGCTCGTATCTGTTCGTGAGTTTGAGTTGGTTGGAGGGCAACGACTTGTTGCGCTTTTGAATTCGGCTCCCGTGTTTGCCTTCTTCCTTTTTGCGCTGTCATCAGCGCTGGTTGTTGGCGTCATTGTTGTTGCTGCTGCAGCTGTTTGCTATTTTGCGGCACAAGGACTCGTTGTGTCATTGCTGTGCCACCTCACGCCACGCCCACTGCCACTCAATTTCCCACTGACATTAAGGACGTGTTGCTCCTTTTGCCGCCGAAATCTAATGGCTTGAATGGTATGCTCGTTTGACGACTAAGGTTAGGTTAGGTTACAACGCTTTTGTTCTTACATTGCGAAGACCAACATTTTCATGTGCATTTAAATTGTGAAATGTGTTTGTATTGAAGGAGTTTACACTATTTTAGGTTATTGATGAAATACTTGTTGAAGTCAATAAATAGAAAGTTTTGGTTTAAAGGAAATGAGGGGAGCTCCATCTCTGTTTTGTCTACGTATCAAAGTTTATACAATATCAGTTTTACTTGAACTCAAAAGTCTTTTTTGAATCTTCCATCCACTTCGCATTGTACCATGTATCGAGCTCGACTCAACATGTCAATATTGCTACAGCGAGCTTGAGACGTTTAGTGAGAAGATGGAATTCAATGAGATTTTCAGGTAATCATGTCTAACAATATGATTCACCACGAAGATATATTAAAACAAGTAATGAAGGGCTAAGTTCGGGTGTCATCGAATGTTTTATACTCTCGCATGATAAAGTGATAATCGAGATTTCATTATCCGTCATTTACATATTTTTTTATTTTGCTGTAAAATTAATTAGATTAGTAGTTCCTGAGATATGGTTTTTGGTCCACAAGTGGGCGACGCCACGCCCATTTTCAATTAAAAAAAAAGCCTAGATGCAGCTTAAATTTAAATTTAGTGTTTCTGACGTTTTTTGTTAGTCGGTTAACGCACTTTTGTGATTTTCACCATAACCTTTGTATGGGAGGTGGGCGTGGTTATTATCCGATTTCTTCCATTTTTGAACTGTGTATGGAAATGCCTGAAGGAAACGGCTCTATAGAAATTGGTTGACATAGCTATATTAGTTTCCGAGATATGTACAAAAAAGCCACGCCCACTTTTCCCCAAAAAATTACGTCCAAATATGCCCCTCCCTTCTCTTTAGCAACTTTGTTGCGAGAGTATAAAAATTGTTTACGGTACAAAGCAAACTACAGAACTACCTAAGGAGGAATAGCTTTCTAATCAATAAAATAAACCAAATTTCGGCCAAATTCGCAACTGCAATATTGGAGCAGTAAAGGGTGATCTATTTAGAGGATCTCCAGTTTTTTAAAGAAAAAACACAGATCATTCGAATAAACATTCCGTGGCATTTTTTTTTTTTTTTTTTTTTTTGAAGATTAACTCTTTCAAATGTTGGATGCGACTACGTCTCAGTTGGTCCGTCCGTTAAGTTCAATTTTCGATGATGTTTTTCTCCAAAGTCTGAATCGAAGCGGGAGTGTTCGAATAGACTTTAGCTTTACATATGCCCACAGGAAAAAGTCTAATGGTGTGACAGCTCTGGAGTCTCTTCAAGTTACTACTACAAGTAGGTCGAGCGGTTTTAGTTCTTGCATAGGCTGTATTTTGAGCATTTTTAATGTAAGATATCGGCGTAAAATGCTCCAATTCCTGCCATACGTCGATCCGGGTTGTTGCGGATTGCGCCGAATCTACTCTCCATGGACTTCGTGTACACTCTCAGCAACGGCTGCTGCACTGCATGCTAGACGTGGTGTATTAGGTCGAATATTATACAGTAATGAATCCTGAGTCTCAAAATGGGTGCTGGTATTACGAATAGTTCGCTCAAAAAGCCGATTATTTCGAAAGAACAGAGCGAAGAGGGAAGAGCCTATTTACAGGTTTGCTACACCACCAAGGTGGAAAGGAAGGAAACGCATGGATCTTCAGAGCTTTTCAACTAAAATACGTATTTAAGTAGAACGGTACGAGTTTTATAATTTCTAGTATAAAAGAAAGTTTTTAGCCTCCTGGCCAGATCTGAAACACGGAATATTAGAGTTATAATGTTTTTGATCTTTCATATTTTTTGTTTATATAATATGTTTATGATCTTTGGATTGACCCTAATCGACAGAGCTCATGGACTTAGCTTTTCCTTTGTGCTACGACTAAACTCCTAAAAGATTAGATCCCTAGATCTCACAGAACCCCACAAATCGACGAAGCGTTTTGAGTGTATTACAAATTTAGTAAAGCAGTTAATATCAGTCCCAGTCACTTCACAAGGTTTGCGGAAATGTAACTATCGTTATTCGAGATGTTCATCTTATTTTAACAAAAACCGGGCAATGGAGGATACAAGATGACTAGAGGACAAGATGATTCCACCTTACCGCACAACATACGCTCCAACCACAATTGTGGCGAGATTGGCTTTGTTACCAGGCAGTCCGGAGGACCCATTGATTTCGAGTTTTTGATCAGCGCTTGCCGAGCTCACTGGAGGTTCATTGATCCAACGCTAGAATGCAAGAACAAGACCAAGAGCAATTCGGAGTACCGACTTACTTGCAATCGTAGGAAATTGGAATAAACCCTACCCAGTAAGCACATCATCTTCGCAGTTTCCAGCGATTCCGCTGTGACCAAGCACCCATATATCATAACTGTAATACAGAGAAAGCTTGATGATATTGCTAATGTGGTCATGTAGTGCTTAACTAATTTCGAACGCTGAGTCTGTGGTCTTAAAGCCATTATAGCCGCACGGTTTTCGGTGAAAGCTCAACTCTTTTGAAAGACCAGTAAACAGTGATTGTTCTGTTAACTTGGCGAGACAAGAGAAGAGTAGACAATCAACAAAATTACTGAATTCGTTACATTTCTACGACTGAAACGAGAGTTCGGTAATAGATTTGCAGCTTTTAAATTTTCTGCTCATAGCAAAAGTCATCGAAGAAAAATCTAGGACTATTCTGCAAAAAGTACATATGTATATCATAAATATTTTGACTCTGTTTAATAAAAATTCCTATTGGCACTCAATAGAAGTGACTGTAGCAACATGATCGTCATTGTCTGGTGGCAGCACATGCCCGCAGAATGGGACTGACGGATCGAGAAGACTGCAGAAAATGTTTAGAGCAGGGCAGCGGGCAAGCAATGAAGCATCTCTTGTGCACTTAACCCGCATTGGCAAGACTACGCTGTAAGCATCTGGAGTCCGCACAGTATGACTACTCCTCTTGGACTTAGCAAGTTAACTACATCTGTCATCGCAAAGGATCAAACTGGTCTATGCGTGGCTTATTGGCCCACTAGTTAAACCTAACCAAGCAGCGAAGTTCAGCCAGTGAGCGAATAAGTTCAAGCTTGATTCCTCAGCATTATTTTTAATCGGCCATACAAGCCAAACAACACCTGCAATTACTAATTTACTGTAAAAAAAACCCAGTGCCACTTTTTCCAATAAGTGCTTCGTTTTCCAGAAATTGATTTTACCAGGTATTTCGTTTTACATAAAAAGGGGGGTCTTAAATAATTCCGCCATAATTATTACCTTTGCAAACAAAAGCAAAAAAATGCGAAATGCAAAATACACTTAAACCCAATTTAGATAATCAAACTGGTCCGTTGGCTAACTGACTTTCCAGTTAAAATTGCAAAAATAGAAAAATTCTAAAAAACCTGCACAACGGCTTTTCGTAATATATTCACCTACTATGTATACACATACATACATGCATATGTGTCAGTGAATATACATATACATACAAGCAAACAGAGATATTGTAAAATGTTAAATTAAATGTTTATTGAATTTTAATTGCAACTGAAATCGCACAACTCCAAAGTGCAACGCTATAAAGCACGCCGATGCATGAAAATATCCACGAGAATATATTATACCATATACATACATATGTACACTTAAGTGTGTGTATGTGTGCTGCGGTGTTTTTGCACTATTTATTTTCTTTTAGAAAAAAATCCGCGGAATAGAAATCAAATAAATTCTAGTGCATTCATTAATATGCAAACAGTTTCCCAATTGACGGCAAATTGTTGACAGAAGAAAATAATGAAAACAACAAAAATAAAACTGCAAAACCACATAACATGCACAAGCCCAAATGGAATGGTGGAACAACAAAAGCAACATGCTGTGACAAATGTTAAAAAATAGCGAAAATAAGCTGCGCCCTACCCTCCCCCGTGTGTCTAAATTTCAACAACGACAGCGAATAATGAGAAATACAATAACAACATTTGTTGCTTGCACAGTGGTTTGACTTGCGACGATTTTTAATTTTCTAAAAGCGGCTTTTGTAGAATTTTAGTTTTGTTATTTGATATTTTCTTTTATTTTTGAAAACACTAATGTTATTTACGGTAGAAGAAAATAATATCAATAATTAAACAAAAAAAAAAAATAAGTACAAAAATATATAAATAAACTTAATGAACACTTTGCAAAGCAAAAATCAAAAATTTTAAAATTGACTATGAGAAATAATAAAGACGATGTCGCAATCCGACATAAACAATTTAAGCCCTTAAAATTAAATTACTTGCCTCCCCTGCCTATTTCTGACCTCAGATTTGCTGCATGCAGGCTTTGATTATTTTGAAGATTTTCTTTGAAGATGTTTAACAATTATGTTGTTAAAAAGAGGTATCACTTTCGGATGGGTCGATCTCAGAAGTAGCACAGTGAAAAAACTTCCTCCTATCTGAGGTCTACTTGCACCCATGTCGTATGTGAAGCTTTTCTGAACTGCTTAAGAAACAGCTAATGTACCAGAGTACCATAGCTAGAACGCTAAGCTCAGCAAATTATACAGGGCTCACGATGCCTGGTATTCTGTGGTCTCGTACCCAGTAAAGTCCATCTTTGAGGTGAATATGCAGTCCCACAGCAATGCAGTAATATTAGCTCAATTATCGTGCGCTCAACATTAGTTAAGGTAAGCATAGCCTCATTATTAGTTGTATACAGAAATTTCGTGATATCAGCAGTGAGGATGCCAAATCATATCGTAACCGAAAGAAGCTTCAAGGACTCGAAGCTTACTACCTTTAAGAAAATCATCAAATTGTAAACGAATCGAAGCTCTGATATCAATCAAATCAATATTTTTATTTTTTTTAGTATTAGACAATTGGGTTGCATGTGAACTTGTAGGTCGACTCTGCTCCTCGCTCTTAGTAAGCTTTGTCTTTCCGCAGTTATTTGGAAGCCGTCATGTTTTGTGCTAAAAAATAATAATAAAATTATTTCAACACTTTCTTAGTGCATTTCGAAGTGTCTTTGGAATCAACCGCCTTAGCAGATTTGTGATGTGTTCAGGGCGTTTTGTTCACTCTAAGCGTTCCCAGTTCTTGGTACCACAAAGCTGTCTCTAACTATCTATTACATACCGGAAATATATACATCTCGGATATGAGCCTTCAACGATTAGCATATAACGGGTGGGCCATCTAACGTCTTAAATTTTAATTATCTATATTTCAACATTGGAAACGTCAAATACCATTCGGAAAGTGACAGATATTCAGTAAAAAGTTTAAAATTTACGAAATGGGTCGCTATTCACTAGAAGAAAACTGAGAAATATTGAAAACTTTTTCCAAAGTGGTGAGTCAAGTGGATGGTCAATTTCACCGAAAAATCACCTTTTCGGACGAGGCTCATTTCCACCTCGATGGTTACGTTAACAAGCAGAATTGTCGCATTCGGGGCACAGAAAAGCCGCACGTAATCGTCAAGAAGCCAATGCACCCAGCACGAATCACTGTATGGTGCGGATTTTGGTCTGGTGGTATCATCGGCCCATTTTTCTTCGAAAATGAAGAAGGAACCGTCGTAACCATCAATGGTGAGCGATATCGTGCAATGTTAACCGAATTTTTCTTCAAGCAAATTGAAGAGGAAAACTTGGACAACATTTGGTTCCAGCAGGACGGCGCTACGTGCCATACAGCAAACGCTACACTCAATCTTTTACGCCCTATCTTCGAAAATCGCAGCAAAATCAGCAAAAGAGGTGATGTGAATTGGCCTCCCAGAAGCTGCGATTTAACTCCGTTGGACTATTTTCTGTGGGAGCTGTTAAAGATAAATGTTACGCCAACCATCCAGAAACAATTCAAGATCTAAAGTACGAGATTCAAGCTGCTGTAGCTGCCACAAGGCCTGAAACCATCGAGAAAGTACTGCAAAATTGGGTGGATCGGATAAGCTACTGTAAACTCAGCCGTGGTGGTCATTTGTCCGAAATTGTTTTATACAAATAAATTTCATAAAACAACCTTTTAAATAAATGTTAGACCTCTGAAAAATATCAAGCCGTTTTTTTTATTGACTTTTTAAATTTAAAATTTTATATGGCCCACCCTGTATAATGTTTGAATTTTAATTGTGGTAATACTACTGGTCTAACTGTCACCTTGCTTTGGTCGGGTATAAATAATTTTCGTTGAGTTCAAAATTATAAAATCCGAGACTGACTTTAATATGTAGGAGTCAACTCTAACCAAAGGTAGCTTATGTTTCCAAACTCGTCTACACCAACTGGCAACCAGGGCAAAGCAGAATATTTGCATCTTCCAACTTTCTTACTAATTATCTATTAACTTCTTGATTTGCTCACGCGAAAAAAAGAATCCGATGGAATTTAAAATTATATTATGTGGAAAGTAGACGAGTCTATAGTCCGATTTCGCTCTTTTCGCCCATTTTCACATTGTAACATAAACATATCAGAAGAACGTCACATACCAAACTTTGTTGAAATCGGTCAAGCGGGTCTTGGGATATGAGACTTCACCTGAATGTGGGCTCCATTAAAGCACTATCATACGATCTCAAGGGAAAAATTGAATGCCTTTTATTAGTTATTAAGCGTACCGTTATATGGGGAGTGAGCGGAGTTACCATTCATTTTCATACAGTCGGTAGCAGTTCTGACAATATTTGCAACAGACTAGTTTGGATATGTCCAATAAAATTATTAGATAGCGGGACCACGTCTATTCTTCAGTTTCATCAAGATATCAATTTTTACTCAATTCACAGCTTACACGGACGGAAGGACAGACAGGCTGTCAAGCAGATTTCAACTTTTCTCCTCAGCCTGATCATTTAATCATTTACAAGTACATATGTATGTATGTATAACCCTATAACTACATCTTTCGATTAGTTTTAGGCGATACATACCACTATTAGGTGAACGAAACTATTATACTTTGACTTATTTTGGTATAATTTAATTTTATTAAAGCATGATCTTTTCAAAGAAATTTTCCGAATTTTCGATTGAAAAAATGTATGTATGTATTTAAGACGATTTTTTCATTAATTTTTTAAAAGAGTTTGAACATTCGGTCTTTTTAGAAGTGCGGCCGGCAAACACCGCAGAATTCGCCCAAAAATGGATGGAAATTATTTCGAAAACTTGCTGAAAGTCGCCGAGAGTTAAGGGGGTATTCTACTCTAGAATTTTGAAAAGTTCGATTTTTTTCCATATATTTAAAGTTTAGACTTTCAAAATATGACCTTGGAAGGATTTTTCAAAATTCGACTTATTTTCGGAGATACAGTCGATTTTATGAGGTGGCGTCCGTGTTCACTAGAATTGTCTCCGCACGGTACCGGCATTATCTCAAGTTCTATACAACCGATTTACTTGAAATTTTGTGTGAACCTTCTTTATATAATCCTTTATAGTTCCTACCAGCATCGTGTCAAAATTTTTGTTTTTAATATTTTCAAAAAATTCTGGAATTTCAAAAAAAGCGTAAAAAATTATTTTTATTTTCAGGCAGTCACCATTTTTCAAAAAAAATTGTTTCGTGTTCCCGGACTATAACAGTATCCTTATTGATTAAGAATTTTTTTTTAATTTTTTTTCAGACCACCAGGAGAGTCAGGATCAATGTCACCAGGATGCGCCATTTTTTTACACCTTTCTCTCCCACTCCCCTCTAATTATTTTAATTTTTAATATTTTTTTGTAAATTTTTTTTTCTGTATTCTTAAGATATCAATAAAAACACCATAAAAAATTTATAGTAAAATTATTTTTTGTTTTTTTTTTTTAACAAAATTCAAAAAACTGCCCAAAATTTAATTTCTAGAGTAAAATACCCCTTTAAAGGTTTTCACGAAAAATATTTGAAAAAGTAATTGACGTTTATAAGAAATTATTTTTATAATACCTGCCTCTCAGACAACACCACTGTGCGCACACGGGCATCACGCCACTTGTTGCTGCAATTTATCATAAATTAATTTAAACAAAATGCGGCAATTCAACGCGGAATTAGAATTAAGCAACCAACAGCAACAACAACTACAAAACCAAAAGCAGGCGAAACTTTTTTGTTGTTCTTGCTTTTCGCTACAATTTCCAATTTATTTTTATTTCTTCACATAAGCACACGAACACGAAAGTGTGAGCTATTTATTTACAAATTTACACATACACACACATACGAAAACATATAGTGCACACACATATGTACATATGTACAGAAATATTTATAAATATTAATATTTTGTTCATGCACTCGGGTTTTTTGTGCGATCTGTTGTTCTTGTTTGCCCATTTTCGTCTGTGTTTGCGCTTGATAGTTTTGGCAACAACAACAACAAAAGCAGTATGACTTTACATATAGCTTGTTAGAAAGATCGCTCAATGGCAAGCCAAACAGAACGACCGACAGACACGCCGTCGCTGAGACATGCCGAAAGCGACGAGTAGATCGCAGCCGAAAACATAAGGCGAGCGACCGAGCGCTGAGCGAAAGCGACCAAACGTAGCAAAAGCAAAAATTAGAAAAATAAATATGTGTATTGAAAAAAGTAAATAAATTAAGCGAACTGAAACTGTTTGAATTGTAATGGGAGTGTACAACAACAACAAAAACAATATTAATAACATGAACAATAACAACAACAACAACATTAATAAAAAATAAAATAGAACAAAACTAGCAAAAAAACAAAAATAATAAAAACAACAACAACAATAACAAATAAAAACAACAAAAATAATAATAAAAACAACAATAAAAAATAAAAAAACAAAAAGAATAACAACAACAATGAATAATAAAAAAAAACAAAAAATTTAAAAAAAGACAACAACAATGAGGAAAACAACAGCATAATAAACTTTTACAACAACAACAAATTTAAGATGTGTACATGCCGTCGTTTTGTAATGTTTGTTGTTGTCACCAATTCGTTAACATGGGCGTGCTAAGCGGCGCTCGATATGGCAGCACGCGTGGCGAGCGCGGTGCTCGGCAGTCGCGGCGGTTTTCGTTGCCACGGTATTTTGTTTCCACACTCACCTTGAATTGCAAATCTGGTTTTACGCTATTTTTATGCAACTGGATTTTAATAAAAATTATTTTCGCGTTCTTTGTTTCATGTTTGCTTTTTTCGCCTTTTTGTTTTTAATTTATTTATTTATTTCTTGGCTTGCATGCATTTCGCTTGCTATTTCATTCGCTTGCTGGGTTGGCTAAGCATTTTCGCTGGCGTTGTCGCCGCCGCTTGTATTGCGTTGTAAGCGTGTAACAAGACGGCTGTCAACAACACGCTTATTTTATTCCCTCTCCCACTCGCCGTCACAGCCCCCAGCCACTTGAATTGAATTGTGCTGGTCCAAAATAGAAATTAGACTTGGTTTTTGTTGTTGTTGTTTTTTTCTAATATAAATATTACATATATTAATTGCGTTGTGCAAACAATATTCATAACTCGCTGATTTCTATTTTTCTTTGCTTTTCTTTTTAGATATAAACAACAATAAGAACAACAACAACATTAGTAGCGTTTGCTATGTAATAAATCAAAGCAGCCACGCAGCAGCCACATTCCACTTGAAACGTTCCAAAATGTGTCGACAACAAATCAGGAAATAACCGGAAATTGATACTTACGAAACCTTGCAACAAGGCCACACGCAAACCGTTATTGCAAATAAATCCAAAAAAAATATATATTATGCAAATACATAAATTTGTTTGTATGTGTGCAGTAATGCAATTGCTTTAAGCCAAATGTGTTCAAAACTTTTTACAAGAACAAGAATTTTAAAAAATATTAAATATAAAAAAAATAGTTGAAAACTAAAATAAAAATTTTCAAAAAAATTTAATTATTTAATTAAAAAAAAAATTAATTAAAACAAATTCCTTAAAAACTCACGCAAAAACAAAAAAAAAAAAAACTTTAATACCAAAAAAAATTTCGAAAGCAAAATTTCGAAAACAAAATTTCGAAATCAAAAAATTTATATCAAGAGACCTTATGTTGATTTATGCCCTTTAACAACTTAAAATGCTCAGCATGACAGTAGACACACGTTGCGCCCTTTGCCCCCCAATGTGCTAGCGCGCAACTTAGGCTTCTCCGAAGCAGCCAGTGATTTTCAAACAAACTCAGTGATTAAAACTTAAACATACACACTTATAAATACATACATATATACTATATAGATTCCCTAGCAAACTGCTATAGCTGGTGAAATCATGGCGGAATGCTCGTATGCCAGATGTCTGCAGGAACGTCGCTTAATTAAACGTGAACTCATGAAATGGTCTAAGGATATGTTGCACATAGTCGGTAAGTGATTCCTACATTCTTTCGCTCTAAACCAGAAATAATAATTTGTTAAGAGAGTTTATTTATGTAACAAAAACAAAGATTAGTGGCTTTAAGGTTAGATAATCATCTCAGTTATGGTTAAAAAAGTATAAACTAAAGTATAACTAATCAACAATACAACAATGCGGACGAACTACCGAATAAAAAACTTCTTGTACTTATAAATAAAAAAAATAATAATACATACTCTTCTGAATTGCTCAGACGAAGTTCGTATCGATAGATTTCGGATGTGTCGATATGTTTCTAAACACCATATTTAAGCTTATACGAAGATCTCATTCTAATCAAATGACAGGTCATACTAGATATGTCCAATAGATGGCACTGCATTCGATATAGCACTTGCATGAAATGAACAGTAATACTAGTTTTACATTGACAAGTAAAAAAAAATTATTCAAAATATTGACCATTACTTTTGACACATTTTGACCATCTTTCTAGCAATTTGTAGGTACCAAACCAAAACCAGTAGAAATATTCGTATTTTGAAGCAAACCGATCAGACACCCAATTTTCGACTTCTGCAGGGGAATCGAAGTGCTGCTCAGTCAATACATGTCACATCAATCAAATCGGCGGAACAAATCTGGTGAAAACGGTGGCTAGGGTAGCAGCTCCAAGCCAAGTACTTTGGTTGTATCCTGAACCGATTTTTATTGGTGTGCAAGTACATTTTCGTGTAACAAAATTACTTCGCCGTGTCTTCTGGCCCATTACGATAAGTTTCCGTCAATACATTGTTCAAATTGATCAATTTTTATCTGTAGCGATTAGTATTAACCCTTTTAACAGGTTTTAGAAGTTCATGACCTTTCACACTCTTCTGATCCCACCAAACACAGAGCGTTGCTTCTTATTGAATCGATCTGTTTTTGCTATCGATATTGATTGTTTTCCCGGATTAACCCATGGTTTTCTCAGTTTAAGATTCTTAAAGTGAATCAATTTTCCATCACCCTTGAGAACTCGATGTAAAATTCATTTTCTTTCGTGCCTTTGAAGCAACATTTCACAAGTGTTTTTCCGCTTTTCCATTTGTCTTTCATTAAATTCAAGCCACAACTATTTTCCACATTTTTGTATCTTTACCATAGCTTTCAAGCAGTCTGAAACTGTTTTTTGTGGAACATTGAATTTGGCTGCCATTTACTATTGACTCAAAGTATCATCTTCATCCAAATATATTTAGGAGAACCTTCCCGTTACAATTAAAAACTTATATTTGGAGAGGCTTTCTTAGAGGTGTCTAGGAACCTATTTTTCAGAGTACCAATCGAAAAAAAAAATTTTAATCACCCTATTATATAGTGCATACGAATATGATAATTCAATATATTAAAGTTTAAGTAAATAGTTATATACCAAATCCCAAACATTAAGTTTGCCTCACCAGATTTTGAAAAGTCCAAGGGAATCCAGCATTGAAATTTGAGGAAGGATATTTTGATAGCTAAAATACAGCACATGTCGGCCATAAATATTGCGCTACAAACGAAAATCTCTTATAAAAAATTAAAAAATTTAGACGTTGGTCTAATTAAGAACTGCCTCCTCCCAAAGGAGCTGACTTTCATTCTCAAAAAATCGAAAATACATGAAAAACTCAGATAAATCATATTTTAGTAAAAGAGTTGCCATAAAATGTAACTTAAAAGGTGTTAGGCCCACTTTAATTGCCATACAAAATGATCAATTAAAATCTAGTCTTTGTGTATGAAACTTTTTTATCTTACAAGACATCTTTACAAAATTTGACAGGAATTTTTGTCATAAGCAGCGGTACAATCCTCGAAAAAATTGTTCAGATCGGATCACTATAGCATATAGCTGCCATACAAATTGAACAATCAAAATAAAGTGTTTCTACAGAAAACTTTTTCATTTGAAAATATATCTTGCCGAAATTTGGCGTGAGTTATTGCTTAAGAAAATGCTGCAATCTGCAAAGAAATTGTGCAGATCGAATCACTATAGCATATAGCTGCCATACAAATTGCGCGATCGAAATCAATTTCTTGTGAGAATTTTTTGTATTTAATAATATGGTATATTTGTATTTCGGTATAAAAAGGTAATGGAAACTACTAATCTTTAAAATTGTTCAAGAAGTAGCCTTAAAATGCAATTAGCTGCTAAAATTCGCTCTACACCAAATCCTAAACTAAATAAGCACATGAGATTACGCTAGTTCTGGCATAAGCACCAGCAGATGCTTCTCTGTAAACGCGTAACGTCGGTGTTTGCTCTACACTGCTGGCAAATTGCAATCAAATTCAATTTTAATTACATTTTGGAAATGAATTTCGATATCATTTACCGTTGCAGTGTAATCGCATTTTTATAGCAGACACATCAGCAACACCACGCACACACACACACACACAACGCACACATCATGCATACACACAGGCGCAGGAGAGCTGCTATGCAAAACCAATAACAGTTAGCCGAAAATTTATGTGCAGCCACACATACATAAGTGCTGATATGTGCATATATAAATGTATTTATATAAGCGGTGTCTTGTTGTATAATTTATAAACTGGGATATGGTGCAGGACACTTCCCGTGCACTCAGTTTTGCACTTAAAAATACTTACGACCCGAAACCAATCTTCCACATTTCGTAGTGTCACCGCAAGCCGAGCGAAATTTATAGCTCGGCCTCATTACTCCGGCAATGGAATTTAATATCCATCAATATATAAATTTTCTATAGCATGTGTGTGTGTGTGAGTTCGGGTTGGCAAGCTAGATATACCAGAAATGCTTAGGAACAGCTGCTGGCGTGCATGTTTGTGTGTGTGTGTGTAGGCGGGTGTTTGAGTTTGAGTTTATCGCATTTCAGCCAATTTTTTCCGAGCTTATTTCTCTTTCGACTTTTATACGTTCATGTGTGTCTGTGTATGTGTTCTAAGGCACACACACACACCAATACGTTCACGCATACAAACACAACCAGCTCTTCATTGCAGCGAATGTACTTGCATACAACTATTTGCTCATCCCATTTGTTGTTGTACTTTTTTTGCATTATAGACTTCCCCACTCACGCCCAGCGTTGGCTGCCTTCTCTTCTTGGCTCCTGCTGCTTCCAAACCCACTTGAGTGGTCGCTCGGTTGTCCGCCTGCTTGGTTCGTCGCTTGAGTTTTTATATTCTGTTCGATAATTCCTCAATAATTTTAATTCCTCTAACCGCCTTCCAGAAAGCGCCACCGCACTCGCAACCCACTTCGCTAATCTCCAGCAAAAAAATATAAAAGCAATGGCATAAAATAAAAATGGCTGAGGCAAAGTTGAAAAAACAACAAAATAAATAAATCGAGTTTTTTATAAAATAGTTTTGAAGCGAGTAGCACCTCCTTGCCGGTTTTCGCATTCCGCCTGCCTTTCGCTGGCCACCGCCAATTCCGCATGCCAGTCGCTTCCGCAAAAATTGCATTAATGGAAGTGCCACAATTTTTTCCAGCATACTCTTTGTTTATTTTCGTGTTTGTTTTTTTTTTTTGTTTTTTTTTTTTTTTGACTTCAGCTTTGGCTAAATTTTTATTTTTGTATATAAAGTAAAGCACTTCTTGCACATAGTCGCCGCTGTTGTTGCTGCTGCGCTCTCAGTTGGCGAAAAAGCGCTCTCATTTTTATTAAACTCACACCAAAGTAGCCACCTAGGGCCACTCATGCCATTCTCAAGTTGCGGAATTTTTTCGTGAATTCTTCTTTTTTAATGCACTAAATTTTTTCCGTCTCCGTTTTCCTTGTTTCTTCGCTCTCCCATGTTTTACTATGACATGCTACATACTATCCCATATGTTTCATTTTGCTGCGAGTGAAAAGCAACAGTAACTCAAGGATACTTGAGAAGGGACAATCGTGTGTTTTATGCTCCTCATATGGAGGTTTTATAAAATTTTGTTAGAGAGTTTTTGATATTTTACTGTTATTGGGGAAGAGAATATAGATTTACTTCTCGAACACTGTTTTTGTTGATCTTTGTAAATTATCTTTTATTTCAGAGAATAATATTTGTGGATGTGGAAAAGAAAGCTCTCAGTTCAGTTGCAATACAGGCCGAAATTTGAAATTATTTTTGTGGGATCTCATATTAATGAACTACAATTTCGACCATAGATGGCGCTGTATTCAAATTAGCTCTCAAAATCTATTTAACGATATTATATTTCATATTCATAGACATTCTGTTGTGCGCTTTACAGTGTGTCAAATTTATTAAACGTCAAAGTGACACCTATGCAATTTTAATTTATTTGACAAATGTTTCCGTAGCGCTAAAGAATTCAGCGTCAAATTTCAGCGTCAGATTTCAGTAGCTTGTCAATGATAGGGAAGTTTTGTACTATTTTGTTTCCAACACAATTCTAAGTTTTTCATTTACTAGATTACCATTTTTGTTTTAGAAGTATTGTCATAAATTGTTAGATCACATTGTTAGATCCCATAGATTGCTGAGATCACAACCATTCTGACAGATTTGACTACAACTGTCATTGAATTTGACATGCTGACAACCGAAGTGAAGTGCATTTTTTGGTAAAAATTTTTAGTAAACGCCTTTGAAAGTAATGAACTGAAAATATGACAGGAAAAGTAAGCATTAAAGTTTACTTTTTTTTAAATGGTGGAAAATTTGTTGACAACTATGACAGAACTACGACACTACTTGAAGTAAAGACTAAGTAGAAAATATGTGTTCTTTACTTGGTCAAAGTAAAACAGCAACAATTATCATAATGGGTACATTATCGAAACTCCACATAGATGTTTTGTTAAACGTCAAAGTGTTGTCAGAATTATGACAAGTTCTAATTTGAGCCTCACATTTACTTTAGCGTTTGGCAAAATTTTTTTTTGGTTTTTCTTAACAGTCTAGTGCTCGAATTTACTTTAAAAATATCTAACTAGGAAATAGAGGAATATCAAATAGTAAATACAAGTATGACAATTTAGAAAGTTGAAAAAAAAAACAATGGTACTTGCAATGTCATATGGTTCCTTAACTCATATTTAGAAAATCGAATATTGAAAGATCATGTGAAGGTTTTGTCTGGAGCTCTTTCGAAGAAAAGTTTATACCACAGATTGCGCAAAAATTAATGGAGAAAAACTGGTAACAGCGCCATGACTGACAGATTAAATACAGTCTAGTAAGCGCTTTCGATATTGTTTTGGTATATGTTATGTATCTTATATAGGGCTTTCCATTTAAGGGGATATGATTTCTTTTCAGAAAACAAAAACTGATTCACAACTCCTTGGAAGCCATTCATAGTCAAAATTTCTTGAAACATTCGAATCGCCAAATATTTCTCGCAATAATTCAGTAGTCCGACTTTTTAGAAGCAGTTATTGTCAAGAACAACTTCTTTCAATTGCGCTCATTAAAAGTTGGTTATCGTCGATCTATCTCAATAAAGCAGTAAAGGTGTCACCAGCCGCATTTTGAAGGAAGTACGGACCGATGACTACACCAGATTCAAAACTGCAGACGGTGTTCATATAAAACTCGTTATCGTTTTCATGTTGTTGAGCAACCTTCTTTACCTCTTTCTAGTTCTTCTTCATAGATCTATTTATGTGACATTAGCTTAGTACATTTGTTCAAAGCATTCTCGCAGAAAATATGTAAGTAACTACAAAGTAATTCATAATTCATAAAGCTTCGTCAATGCCATTTAGGCAAAAGCTGAATTGATCACAGCTGAAGAAGCCTTTAACTAGATAATAATCAACTTTTGAGTATTAGAAATTTATTTCAATGAACTTTTTTGAGACGAAGCATATTATTATTTCTATCTAAAAAGTTTGAGTTATGTTTCAAACATTTCCAATAAATGATATTAAAAAAGCACTTTTTTTCACAATCTCATTCGGGATATTCGAATATGAATATGAATTTGAATTTTATTTGTGACTACAAAAATATTTTATTTCTCTTTTTCATTATAAAAGTGTGGCACCAAAACTTTTTGCATACCCTCAGTTTCTATAAATGGCATGAAATATTTGAAAAATGTATATTTTAAATAAAATGTATTAAAATATTTGCAGCAATATTTTTTTTTATTTGTATATATGAAATATTATGCATATGCGATTTGTGTTTGCTTAGCCTACAACCCGCGTTAAAAGAAAAAATTTAACAAATTATTTTTTATCCCAACATCGGGCTTAAGAAATTGAAATGATTCAAATATGAAAATTTATTTTTGGTAAAAAATCTTTTATTCAAATAATTCGAAACCCCGCTCTTGTATAGAAATTCTGAAATAGTATATAGGTATTTTTATACATATATGTACACCATATATAGTATATATGCATATTTGTGAGGTCACATGCATAGCACGTTACGTATACGCAGTGGTCCACTGCTTGCTTTATGTGCTGCCGATAGGAGGCACACCTGTTGAATGCCGAGGCTGGGTGGCTAATATTTACGCAGCTGTGTAAACACAAAAGCAAGACGAAGCGAATATATTCGAAGACATAAAATAAGCATAACAGGTAACAGAGTACAGACTAACACTGAATAGCTGTAAGCATATCAGCTATAACTTAAAATGCTTACTTTAAAAAATTTTATATTAAATTATATGACTTTAAAAAGAATAAAATATGCACAAAAATTTCAATAATTAATATAGTTTGAAAATTTCCTTGGTAATAATTGGCTTTAAGCAGTAGTTTTATAGTGAAAAAGCGTTGAGTTATGCTGGGGAAAAACATATTTTTTCGATATTCCAACAGTTGAAAGGTTTTTCAAATTGTAAAGAACTTGTCAATGCTTACCAAACATATATTTATGTATTGCGTGATATTTAATTTATAATTGGTTAGTAATGGCTCATTAAAAATTTCATAAAAATTGTTTTAATAAAATAAATAATGCTTTCACTTAAAAAAAAGTAATAACAGAATAAATGAAGACAAAAAAATTATAATATAATAAAAATAATTTATCACAATGATTGTCTTACAAAAAAAAAACGTAAAAATTATAGAAATCATTCTAAAATACAAGTAATCCCACAAGTATCAGTTTCTATTATATATAAGTATACACATCATCACCTGAAATGCAAAACCACGTATCAACAAAAAACTGGAAATTGAGTTTTTTTTTGCTTTTTATTCACTGCAACATATTATATACATATGTAATATTGTAAAAATTAAAGCTTGCGTTCTGAGATATAACCAGTATATAACCAATATATAACCATTTTATAACCGAAACCCAAATTTTGTCACAATACGAGTGGTTTCAATTAGATCGTTTTTCCTGCGCCTGTGAAATTATGAAAAGTAATGTTAAGTAATTTTGCATTTTAAGTGATGATATGTAGCAAATATAACCGCTATGTAAACTCCTTACCAAAACTTGCTCTTGCAAATTAGTAAAAATGTCTATACTAAAATAGCATATTCTATTGCTTTGAATTTACCGTTAAAAATACATAAAGTATTTTCTCTCACTAAAACCTCTATTGAGAATTCGCAGCCATTGGCTTAAAAATCCAAGCTTCCTCACGTTCAACAAAAACAAAAAAAAAAAATATAAACAACAAAAAAGAAATTTCAACTAAAATTTACATTTAACCCTTTAACTACCACTTCACTTGGCAATAAACTAATTTGCCACAGCGCAAATTTTTTTAAACACCTAAAAGCTTAGACATCGCAGCTTAATATACTTTACTTTGCTGCGTTGAGGTGTAGCGGAGACACTTATAAAAAAATACACTCACACACAAACATGCAATAACGTCACAGCTCGCAAAAAAAACGCACATTACAAAAAACTATCAATAAACGACAAAAAACGAAATACCATAAAACGAAGTCAGAAAAAAATACAAAACAAATTATAAAAATATTTAGCTGCCACAACCACTTGTTAGCAGTAGCGGCGAGCTCATTATACCAGCTGGACATTTGGGGTCCAGCATTCGTGCGCTCGTTGCCGATGTTGACTTTCCTCCCCTCGTGGCGAGCACTTCCGCCACCTAAACCAAAGTCTGCGCTGAGGAGAAATGCTTAGTTGGTATTTTGGAAGACAACACTTTTTTTCACTGCCACACATACATATGTACGTAAGTATACACATATATGCTGTTTCGACGCCGATGTCGTTCAATACGACAAATATCTCACTCACTCTCTCTCTCAACGTAATATTCTTTATATACTTGCGTTTATATTTTATAAATATTTTTTTTTTATTCATCTATATATTTTTTCTTCCTCGCTTGCTCCAGAGTTTTTTCTTTGCGCCCCAATATTGCGAAATCCCGTATCCCGTTCGTTGCTACCTTAAACTTCCAACTAACCCCCCGCATAGCACGCCTAAAAATAGACGAAAGCGAAGTTAACACATTTTTCTAGCGACAATTTTCGTTGTGTGCGCTTAAAAAGTGCATAAGTGTCTATGAGAAATCGGCGAACGAAGTGGCAACAACCATACCAATAGACTACATGCAACAGGCACACCCCACACACTGCAAAGATGCAATGCTAGATAACTAACCGTACTCAACTGCGCTACATTCACCACCTACCACCAACCACTCAAAACAAACCCGCTTCTTAAAAATAAAAAAATAAGAAAAGCTCCCGCGCCAGCCACGACGACGAGCTCAAAGCTACCGACTGCACTATCAACACTATTACCAATAGTAACAACAACAATGGCATTGCAGGTCGCACAACATGAAGGTCGGCAACGAAAATATCGAGCCATCTAAGCGCACGAAGCGGCAACGGCGGCGGCGACGGTGGCCGAAAGCTACGAAAGCGCCGAAAGAGGTTTTCGTCGTTTCCACAGACAACACACATGCATGTAGTTGTGTGTGTGTGTGTGTACTTATATTATATACTAGTCATTCTTTTCGGTTGGCGTTGAATGGGGTTTATTTTGGTTGTTGCATTTTTTGCGCCGAATATCATCGTCGTTTGCAAACTTCGGCGCTCACATCGTGCGCTGTTGCTTTGGAGCTTCCTTGTTTTGTGCTTTTTTGTCGATCACAACCGGTAGGCGGCTGGTATGAGTTTCGAATATAGTTGAGTTTTTATGCTTGTTGCGCTCTTCCTCCTACTTAGTTGCGCTTATGTAGGTCTTGGCTGCTTATACAAGTTGTATCGCTCAGCTTGGCTTGACTGGCGTGAGCGTCTTTATCACATAACAACATCCACTTGTGGATTCAGCAAAGGCTGCATTTCTTTTTCAGCAAGGATACAGTTGCAATATGGTATTATGGTATATATTCATGGCAGTACATGCAGCAATATATACTTGTACAGTTAGATATATAATCTAGTTAAGATTATAGGTTAAATGGTAGTGGGAAATGCTTTCATAGGAACAAAGTGTAAAGGCATAAACGGAGTACTTTATGTAACGGTGCTCGCTGGGAAATTAACTCAGTTAAAGCCATTTATGATTGGGGAATAATAATATTATTCAACTGAGAGCTAATATAAAATTGGGCAATGTCGAGGAATTGTGGATAGTTACATATGGGAATGCTAGTCCCTAGTTCTGCACTCAAAACTGAAAGTGTCTGGCAAATATGCAAACCAAACTGTATTTTTAAATAAAACGGAGACCTGGAATCCTTTTTATAATATCAATGTACTGACAGTCCCAGCAAGATGTGTTCTCAATAGAAAGAAGTAAGGGAATAAGAAGCTATCAGAGTTTATATGGAAATCTTCGATATAAAAACAATCACAAAAAAAAAATTTTGAAGAAAGACTTCATTTTGATCATCAGTTTAAATTGCACCTAAAACTTATTTTAAAAGCCAATTTTTGACAGATCGCAGCTGAGTAATGTCAAGCTGTCATGTTATTTTGATTCGGTATTGTTCGGCATTTCATCATGGAAAGACTTACGCCTGAACAAATCGTTCAACTTTTACCTTGAGACGCATTATTGGATAATATTCGTGAAGAAAATATAGCAGCCGTAGCTGAGAGTGTACACGAAACCATGGAGAGTCGATTCGGCGCCGTTCGCATAAACTCGGATTGACATATGGAACGACTTGACTCATTTTACGTCGAGCGGCATTGCTACGCTGTATGGCCTCTTGAAAAGTTCCAAGAGGATCCGATGTTTTCCAGACAAATTTTGTTCAGCGATGAGCCCCATTTCTGGATCAATGGATATGTACGATAATGTAAAGCAAAATTGCCGAGAAGAGCAATCTGAAGATATTCAAGAGCTGCTTTTTCATCCAGAAAAAGCAACGGTTTGGTGTGGTTTGTGGGCTGGTGGAATCATCGGTCCATATTTTTTCAAAAATGATGCCGGTGAGAAAGTAAACCTCCATGGTGACCATTATTGCTCCACTATAAACGACTATTTGATGCCTGATATTGAAGCGCTTGATTTCGGCTACATTCGGTTTCACGACACTTCCCACACATCACATCAATCGTTGGATCTAATGAAAGAATACTTCGGTGAACAGGTAATTTCATGTCTCGGGCCGATCAATTGACCATCAAGATCGAATGATGTCACACCGTTGGACTTTTTTCTGTGAGGATATGTAAAGTCTAAAGTCAACGTGAACAATTCCGTCTCGATTAAGGCCTTGGAGCAAAACATCACACAGATGGACCATCGCAGACGTGACCTAGGCCAAAAATTAAAAAAGATAATCTAAAAAAAATTAATGCCAAACAATGTTTTTTTGAGGAATAATAAGCATTCCACATTAAATTTGACGTTTCTGTGGGTTTTCTTTAAAAAAGTAGGGACCCTCGAAATGAATAATCTTACAAACTTGACGCGAGCTATCATTAAATTTCACTATACAGTTCACAAAAACAACAATTTAAGAAAAAAATGCGCTGAATATCTTTAATAAGAAGATGCACTTTGGCTTTAGGTGAGCGCAATCTGCTTAAGGAAGATTCTTTAAGATACTAAAGAAGATCCTTACAAAAAATAAAAGAATATTTGATAAGTGGGGCAAGTAAAGTATCGATGTTAGGGAACCTTACAGTACCTCAAAAAGGCTCCAGAAAACCATACGAAATTCATCGGCATTAAAATGAAACCAAAAAAAACTTGCTTACAACAGTGGCATCTAAGCAGCTGCGTCTTTGCCTTCGAAATCTACACGCCTTTATCTTCGCACACACACTGGCTAGATGCAACATGCAACAAGCGTATGCCACACACAAGGCATATCAATACAGGATACTTGTGGTGCAGACTGGGCGCACTCGGCAGCAGACGATGGGGGCAACAGCTAGCCGAAGACAACGTTGTGACTGAAAACTACTTGCATACAAAACGACACTTGCCAGCGAAGGAATGAGAGAGTAGGAAAAAGAATGCATGAGAGAGAGAAAGAGAGTGCCAAAATCAAACTTACGAGGAGAGTACTAAAATATGCTGCAACAAATAGTGCCCACCGAACTAGGAAGGATGTTAAGGTGGCGACGTCTAGAATGGCTGGTGGCTGCAATGAATGGACGGAATGGGTTGTGGTGAGTCTACCAAGATGACTGCCTGTAATGGCTGGTGGTGGGGTATTAGTTGATTATGTATGTGGCAATGTATATGTGTAGCGAATTTTTTCAAACCGTTTTTAGGTTATATTTTTACGAATCGTATTCGGCTGCCGCTTTCTTCGTTCGTGGGTGGTGTTGCCAGCCTTTTGGGGTTTTTCGTTGGTGCTCAACCAGGCCAACTTCAGGCGACTCGTGCAACGATGTCGTCGAACACTATGCGCTACAACAGCAGCAACAGCAACAGCGAAGAGTAACAACAAAACAATAACAACAGCACAGTTATACTGAAAATTAGAGCGAGCAAAGCTAAACTAACGAAAAAACACGGTGCGGCGTCGCGGCGGCAGCAACGAAAAGCATTGCAGGCAGCAAGTGGCTCTAGCGCATTGTGAGCGGCGTTGCCAAAAGCAACAACTGCAACAACAACAAATTGGTAAAAGAACAGAAAAAAGCACAATAACAACAAGTTTGACTGTTAAAAATGTGCTGCCGAGTGAGATGCCACAAGTGGGTGGTGTTACGTGCGCCGGTGGTATGTGTGGCATGCAGTTAGTGGCGCCCGTTGCTCCCTCTATGTAGCGCCACAAGTAGTAGTGCACGGTAATAGTGGTAGTCGTAGTCATAGTAGTAGTTGTTGTTATTGTAGTTATGTCTGTTTTGTCAGGGTTGTTTCGGCGCACAGCACTCAGCGTGCTGCAACTAGTTTTCGGGTTGGTATTTGGGATTTTAGCAGAGCATTTGCTAGTGCCGATGGTGGGTCGGGTGTGGGCCACTGCTGGCACTGGTGGCGGTGGCAGTGAGGGCGTCAACGTTGCGCGCCACACAGCCAAATGTTGGCATTTCAGCGCGCACACACACATACACTGGAGCCTTGCATCCACTGTCTGTGGCTGTGTGAGTTGAGCTGGCGCATACCGTTCACTCTGCCACACCGCTTGTTTCGTCGTCCACATTTCGGCTGTTTATTTTTATTTGCTGCTCGTTTGTTGCATTTTTTCTGCTGCATTTTCGGTATTGGACAGTCTGGGTGGGTGGCGGTGTCGGGTGCTGGCGCTGACGCTGGCTGTGACGGTCGATTGGATGGTTGAATTCGGTATTAGTTGGCATTTCTTTGGCCGAATTGGGACAACCCACCAACGGTGCGCGTCGATTTTGTGTCCGTGGTTGGCAGTTAGGCGCTGCTATACGGGGTGTTGGCATTCGCTTTGTTGGTTGTGTGTTTTGTCGTCATCGTTTAGTACCTCGACTCCCATCTTTAGTCGATTCGTTGCGATACGACGCTGTGGTGCGCTGAGTAGCATTTCACTTTTGGTTTTCTTTTTGCATTTTAGGTGGCCGAATAACGTAATGCAATTCTGGATGATACAGTGTTGTTGGTATTGTTGGTATTGTTGCTCTTGTAAGCTGGTGCTAGTCTATAATTGTGTTGTGGCAGGGTAGTTCGGCGTGTTGATGCCACATGTTTGGTTTTTGTGGTTATTTGAGGTCAAATAAAGTGTTGCTCTCCTTCAAATTGTACGGATTTAGTTCCGTTATAATTTCAATTGATCTATATGCATTTTCCATTGACACGGAAGTAATAAGGAACTCACTTGTATTATATAGTTATCGGTAACGTTATTCTTGAGATCTTTGGGACGAAGTAAGACAACGGTTCAATATAACATGCTTTATCATGTACGTGGTCTGGACTCAGCACTGACATACCGAGCTTTTATATAGTTTCGGTGGTCTTTTTAATGAAGCCATATCCGGAACGAAGTAAGGCACGGTTGTCTACCATATGCCTTTTGTACGTGGTCTGGAATCAGCCCTAACATCCCTAATTGTTATATAGTTCAAGTTCTTATTAACGAAGGAAAGAGATCACTTGGACGAAGTAAGACAACGGCTCCCTGACATATGCTTTACCATTTACGTGGTCTGGACTCAGCCCTGACATACCGAATTTTTACATAGTTCCGGTGATCTTATTAATGAAGCAATGGTTTCGGTCGATTGAACTCATCCCGTTTGTGCTTAGTTAGAGAACCGCATGGAGATATCTTTCTTCACTTGCCATTTGATGAGACTCTTTGAACATTTCTTAATTGTAATAGTGAGAGAAAATCCTCCTTACGTCCTTACGTCTAATATGGAAACACACAGAATTGCTGCCTAAATGTGGCAGCCATGCTTAAAATGTTTCATTGGTCCGGGCCGATCTCTCATTTTTAAGTTGTGGGTCGGGCTTTATATTCTTGGCAAAAATAGTTCTCAAGCATGTCCTTGTTATTGATACCCACTCGGTTAAAACCGATTACTTTGGTCTACCTTAGGCACTCCATATACCATATTCGTACATTTTCTTATTTAGAATCCTTGTAGCTCATGAGTTTTCGGTTCAAGCTGTCATGCGAAGTCGAAACATTATACAGCTTATCCGTCCTTTACGACGGACGGACGTCCTTTATAGGATTATAACTAAGAGAGCACATTAGACCTCAGCTAAATCAAATTAACTCAGTCTGAGCTGGTATAGTATAGTTTATAAGAGCTAACCTGAACTAACCTGATTTAATAACTATATGATCCAACTTGACCTACTCAATTCGCGTTAATTGTAAAGCTTCACAGACCTCAGGTCACGTTTTATGTACCAGCATTATGTGATAATCTGGCAACACAAATCTTCCAAAACGTTAAGCTGGCGAAAAACTTCGAGCATAAGGTAATCAGGCGTAGACACAAACCTAATTTCATTGGTGTGGGCGCTAATGCAACTTCACTACAACAACAATAACAATTGCAGCAACAACAAGCCAACTATAATAGCAAACGTTGGTTGCCACGAGGAAGGACAAAACGCAAAATGCCAAAGAATGAGACGGAAAAACTATAAGACCCGCAACGAGCGGGTGGAGGCAGTAAGAGCCAGCAGCGAATGGCTAAGAGAAGTGGTGGAATTGAGGACGACAGACAGACGTGCGAGCACGATAGCAAGGACGCGTCGACGCTATACATTATATTGCAGCAGTTTTGTTTTTGCATGCCACACAAGGATGAGTAGACGAAAGTAGAATGCAATGTAGAACGTTGTCGACGAAAAAAAACAAACGACAAGGAAATGAAATGAGGTGGCAAAAAATGGGGAATGCAATGAAATAGCTAAGTGAAGCAAATAAGAAATAAGCGAAACGCGGTAGATGGGCAAGTGCACGGTAGTTTTTTTGCTGCTGGCAAGCGAGCGACGAAAAAGTTTTTGTCGTTTGGCGCGCGGGTTGGCAAAGCAAAAACACAAATTACAAGCAAAAAAAAAAACACAAAAAAACTAAAAAAGTCAACCAAATGAGCCAAGCGACAACAACAACGACAAGGAAAAGTAAAATAGCAAGTGCAGAGCGCAACGTCTGCGGGTGGCATGAGCGAAGGACAAAGGCGGAAGGGCGCCGACATTGGGTGCGTTGCGAGTAGAAAAATTGAGACGAACGACGAAAAAATTTATTCGATTGGGTGGGCGCTGGACAAAATCAACACTTTTGTTGTTGTCAGCATGAGTGCGCCAGTGGTTGTTGTGATTTTTTACCGACTTTGATAAGCGGCGCGGCGCAGAGACGCGCATGCAACAGTGTGCAGCGTAGCCGGGCGTAAACACACAGATGCAAAATAAAAACGCACACAGCTACTCACGCGCACGCAAGCGCTTGCTTAGAAAAAAATATATAATGTGCCACACAGTGTTGCATGTGTGTGCGCGCGCGCTCCAAGGATGCAAGAGACGAAAAATATAAAAGTTCTATACAAATTTGTTGGCGCGCGCGTACGCGCGGGGCAGCATAACAGCATAGAGCGCTTGTCAGCAAAGCACTATTTTGCGCTACGCGCATGTACGTATGCGTGTGTGCGCGCCAGCAACAAATGCAACTACAATGGCACCAAAACAAAACCAAAAAAATAAAGGAGAAAACAGCAAACGCCAACAAGGAAACGGCGAAAAACTATATAAAAGTTTTTTGAAAAGTTTCGTGTGCTCGAAAAAAGTTTCGTCGTCGTTGTCCTCGTTGCAGGCGGCGCTGCCTGTGGCCTGTGAATGTGGCGCTGACGTCAGCGCTGCGCCATTGGGTGGGCGCCGCACTCGTTGTTTGTATATATTTTATATTTGTGTGTGTGTGTGTGTGTGTTGGCGCGGCCTGTTGCATTGTAGCGCTTGGTCTTATTGCTCTGCTTCTCGCTTGCTTCCTGCTTTTTATGACGCTGCCTCAATAGTTTTGGGTGTTGCGCTGCAGTTTGGGGCGACAACGCCATTTTTCGTCGTCGAAAATGAATATACGAAATACACCATACATACATATATATGTATACCTAGCTAGTATATAAGCAGCAACGTTGCTGGTGTTTATGTAAAACTATCGCAGTATATGTGTTTGTATGTGTGTAGAAATTTTGCACGACGACACAGGCCAGGCCTGGCTGCTGCTGCTGCTGCTGGCTGGCTGGCTGGCATTGTGCAACAAGTGAGTTTGGCAATGGCAAGCAACCCAACAGGACGACAACGACTCGTCGTGAATTTAGCAACCGAAACCACTTGTAGTGTGCGCGTCAACACAATTGCACTGGCACGGCGTGCGGCACTTTTGCCACTTGCCACATGCTAACGTAAACGCAAACGCCGTTTTCGCTCGGTGTTTGCCGAAAAACTTTACAAATTCAATGAACGCGCAACAGCTTGCAACGTGCAACAGGCAACAGTTGGTTAAGCGCTGTTTGTACAATTTAACGGTATTTGCGTTGCCGTCTTTTCGGCAAAATGCATTTGCAGTGGTAATTGGTGCACAGCGCCATTACGCGTACAATCGCTTTGTTGCATTTGTGCCAATTGTTGTTATTGTTGTGTGCGTATTGACATTTGCACTTGGCGTGCTGTGAGCCTAGTGTGTGTTAACGGTAAACAGGAAATAGACAGACAACTGTTGCGCCCTGTCGCCACCAGTTGACATTTCGCATTCGTCATTTGCATGCTGTGGCATACATTTAGGCGTACGAGCGCATAGCTACGCAATTGCACGCGCAATAACGGTATTGCTGTCGCGCATATGTATGTTTATGCGGCGATGTAACTGTGTATGTGTGAACAAAGCATCAAAGTGACGAGTGGATGACACATAACTTTGGCATGCCGTGCAACTAATCACAGCTGTTCACTTCCGGTGCATGCCACGAAGTGCTTTTTGTGTGTGCGTGTAGCACAAATATAGTAGAAAATGTGAATGGTGAGCAATTAAAACAATAATAAAAACAGTTTGGAATATATTTTCAATGAATGAAGTGTTTAATAAAATAATTGTATTGAAAGACTTTAAAGAAACTCAAAAAACTAGAATTTAAAACAAATTAAAATTTAAATCGACACAATTTTTAATGCAAATTTTTTTGCTAACTTTGTGCTAGTATGCCGTCTCAATTGAGGTAAGTGTGCAAATACTTAACAAAAATTCAAAAAATATTAGAATTTGCTGCAAAAATGTGTGCCATATGGTGACATCTGCGCTGCTCTTACACTGTTGTGACATAACCAACGCTTCAGCATATTATGAAGTACTGAGATTTTAAAGCGAATTGTTATATAATATCAATATGCGCAGTAATCAAAATCATTTGGCGTCACGACATTGCTAAATGTAACATGTCTTTCGATAAAAATAGTCAAAAACCTAATACTCTCGCCGGATTTCCGATCTTTCCAGTTGTTCAGTAGAAGCAATTTTTTTTTTTTTTTTTTTTGGAAAACTTTTATGTAGCATTGTTGTGGCGCTGAATGGTACTGTACTGTTTGAAATATAGCTTTGCTTGTTGCTGCTTCAAGAAATATATTCCCTTCGAGCTTTAAATTTGGTCTGCCATTCAAATTTATACACTTTGCTTCTCATAGTTTGTTTTAGTAGCGAAAATCTCGTTGAAATCGCAACTGATTTTCTAATCAAAATCTAAAAAACACTTTTTGGTTGCTGCAAAAATATGAATATTGAGTTGAAGTGCCGCAGCGCTTGGCACATTAACTTTAGATATATTATACAGAAAACATATTTTAAATAGAAAGTTTATTCTCATTCCCATATGCATAGATAAGAAGATATTCTTCTGTGAACAGACTGTCCAATATTGAATGTCATTATGAGAACTTATAGAATAGCTTAGGATTAAGGGGGGAGCCTGCTTTAGAAGCTTAAAAAAATCTATATTTTCAAGTATTTTTTTGGAAAGGAAGAAATGTCTGATTGAAATGAAACTTTTAGGATTTATTCTTATATATTTGAAGAGTCTTTTCACGTTTTTTTATTGTTATACATTAGATATTCTTCATGTTTGAAGAAATTTACGAAGGCGCCTCGAGTCTGCAATTTCTGTGTGGCGGGCAAGTTGAAGGTCGCAATTTTCATATGAAACAAAAAAACAAAAAAAAAATTTTAATTTTCAATATTGTAATTCCTAGGTGAACAAAGAAAATTCAACAAAAAGTGAAAAATTCAACAATTTTTCGCAGATTAAAAAAAAAATACATTTAAAAAACAAAAAAAAAATTACTTTAAATCGTTTAAAAACCGGATTAATGTTAACTTTCTTAAGGTATTTTAGGTTCGCCTAGAAGAGAATTTAATAATCCAAATACAACGCGTTTTGATTCATTTCGATAAGACGTTTACTTTTTTTCCTATCTTGCCCGCCAATTCAGTAAAATCGTAAAAATGAAAAACCGAGAAATCGCCCGTCAAAGCCTTCGCTTTCTGCTCAATCGCTCAGATATCTGCTAGACGCTCGGTCACTATTTTCCTTCTAGTTTCGTAAATATTTCGAATTTCCGTCTATAATTTTGGGGATATATTCTTAGACATTTTTTTAAGGAGATTTAAGCAAAAAAAAAAATCGAGTTCCCCCCTTAATTTAATTAATGATAGTGCAATATTATGCAATAAATTGTATACAGAGATTCTATGAAATATTCAATATTTTTATATTATATTTCATCGGATTTGGTGATTACATTCAAGCCCAAAAACACATATGCACATTGTGAAAGAAATTGTAAATGAAACGCAAAGTAATTAATTATTCATCAATATATATTTTTTTGCCGCATTCAAAGTAATTCCCACTAGATGTAATACCAACGTTTTTGCAAGTTTTCGAAACTCTTTTCATAAGCACTTTTTGGATTGGCATTTAGCTCTTTCAGAGAATTTTGTTTGATACCTAAATTCATTTTTTTTTCGAAATATCATTTACACGAGGAACTTAATTACAATTTCCGGGTGCTTTTTTTAGCCCAAAATATGCGAACGACTACCAATTTATACACATTCTGACAAATCTCTAAGTAAGCTCTAATCTTCAGATCAAACACTTCATCTTCACTTAGCTCAAGTCCAACCCAAGATCGATCTCAAAAATAATAAAAATAATCGTACCAAGTGATTCCATACTTACGCGCAGTGAAAATATTGACTTTGAAGTAAATATAACAATTCGAGATATTTTAGAAATATTTACGAAAACCATGCAAGGATCGGCTTTCCTGTTCCGAAACAAAAAATAACTCTCATACTAAATATTGATCAGACATTTTAGATCTCCTAAAGAAAAAGAGAAAGCTGTGTAGAAGCAAAAAATAAAGAAATGAAAAATATCATCAGGCATCAGCTCGGTAACTACTGAAAATCAAACGCGAAAATAATTATAGAGTATAGCACCATGGCTTCCTTCAAAATTAAGACTTCTCTTTCCCAGTAGCTAACTGATCTAGTTTCCGCTTACCTGAGCAACCACAAGTTCAGAATCAAGCAGAGACAATCATATACTACGTTACAGCCATTAAAAGCTGGTGTTTCCAAGTTTTCTGGGAACGCTCTTATACATTTTAAACAAAATATATGCCGTCAAACTACACAATCGCCACATTTGCAGATGACACCTGCATCATTACGGCAAAAATGAAGTTGAGTCGTCGAACAGAATGCAAAGTTGAATTGGATAGAGCAAACAAGAAGGTAACAAAATCATGTTAACGCTGGAGACCGACAACTAGGAGTGACCTTCAATAGCAGGCGCAGACTTAAAAGAACTACTAAAATAACAAATGTTATAAAATTTAGTTAAAAAAAACCTTCTTACTAGAGCTTGTATATGTACTCTGTGCCCAAAAAATAAGGTGACATTGTATTTATTTATTTATTAAAAAATTTATTTATTCTTCCAAATCAATTTCATCTCGTTCAAAGTAATCCCCTCCCGATGCAATGCACTTATGCCAACGGATTTTCCAATCTTCGAAACACTGGTTGTAGTCACTTTCCGGGATGGCCTTCAGTTCCGTCTTCGTTGTGGCTTGAATCTCCTCTATCGTATAAAAACGGTGTCCCCGGAGTGGTCTTTTGAGCTTGGTGAACATCCAGAAGTCGTACGGTGCCAGATCAGGTGAATATGGTGGTTGCGGAACGATTGGGTTGTGTTTTTGGCGAAATGATCACGAATTACGAGGGCAGTATGGGATGGTGCATTATCGTGGTGTAAAAGCCAAGAATTGTCTTTCCACAATTCCGGCCTTTTTAGGCGGATAGCGTTACGCAAACGACGCATAACGTTCAAATAATATTCCTTATTGACTATTTGACCGGTTGAAAGGAATTCATAATGCACAACACCACGATAATCGAAGAAAACAGTCAACATGACCTTGATTTTTGAGCGACTTTGGAGCGATTTTTTTGGTCTCGGCTCTCTTTTGGCACGATATTCGCTCGATTGATGGGTTGTTTCGGGGTCGTAAGCATAGATCCAAGTCTCATCGCCAGTTATAATACACTTCATGACATCCTGGTAGTCGAAGAGCATCGTTTCACACACTTCAATGCGACGCCTTTTTCCAAAAAATTCAATGTTTTCGGTACCAGTCGAGATTTGACGCGCTTGAGGCCCAAAATATCCTTCAAAATGGTATTGGCTGAGCCTTTCGATATGCCAACTTCATCAACAAGGTCTCTAATTGTAAATCGACGGTTTTTCAACACCAAATCTTTGATTTGTTGAACGTGAGCTTCGTCGGTTGCGGTTGATGGTCGCCCTGGACACTCTTCGTCTTCGACACGTTCACGGCCGGCTTGGAACTCACCACTTGTAAACATTTTTTTTAGACATAGCCTCATCACCAAAGACTTTCTGCACCATCCTCAATGTATCCGCTGCAGAAAATTAATTCCGTAAACAAAATGTAATGCAAATTCTTTGCTCAACAAATTTCGACATCGCAAAAAACGAAAAACTCACTTTTAGCAGCTCACAAAACGACACGTATTCAAACACTAATGAATATTTTGACATGAAATTTGACATAAATGTGACTGACAGTAGTACCAACCTAAAAAAAAAATAATTCTCCAAATCCTTTGACAGGCGTAGTTTAAATTCAAATGTCATCTTATTTTTTGGACACAGTATTACCTTATAACTTAAAAATATTGCTTGTTAGGCTACATTTTTAATTGGAATTTCAATGAAAAACAAAAAAACGTTTGGCACAAGGGTGTGATGTAATCACAAACATATGCTCAGCTAACTTAAATATTAGAGTTCACACATATACCGATATATTGGATAAAAAAAATACCGTTCCCACGACAGTCGAGTCTACGTAACCGGAACGGAATAGGATTTTTATCCGGCCAAGGACTATCAACTCGGCAGAACTCTGCCGCTACAACAACAACAACAACAACATGAAAATCAACCATGGGCACTGGCGTCCACATATTTGGTGTCGGGGTCCTTGAAATGTCATAGTCCGAGAGTGGGAACGTTGATTATCTTATTTTACCTACAGTGCATGAAGAATTGCTAAAAAAAAAACTTCTTTTCAACGAATTAAGTTAAGTTAGCTTCAGTGGCTTGGAACATATACATATTTATAATATTAAACCATTTTCGGGGCAGGGCCAGCCTGCCGCTGGGATCCCCAATTAAAGTTAGTGCTTGGTTATGTTTTCGTTTAATGACAATTTTTGGGCGTGGTAGCGGTCCAATTACGCCCATCTGCAGTACCGACTTTTCTCGGATGCCAAGGTTAAGGCAAGACGCCCTTTGTACATTCTTATGATCTGATCCATATATTTAAATATAATAATATAAATTTGCTGAAACATTCTTAGTTAGAGCACGGTAGCAATAAACATATACGACAAAACAAGTTCAAAATATGGGGGGAATACATAAAAACCTTCAAACCAAACACCCGAAGTTTATAAAGGGATGTCGCATTGTGTTTGGCTTGGCGTTGTCCTGAAAGAACAGAAAGCTTCTTTAAGTGATTTGAGACCTTGGCTTAAGGAGAGGAGCTAATAGATTTCCTAGCAATTCTACCAAACACATTGTAGATTGTAGATTAGAATATTGAGGTTCCGCACCGCGACCTGGGGTCTATTGTGCCCTCTCCTATATCACATGACCTCCCAGAGCCCCAGCAGCCTGAACAGTTACAGTAGTTTGCCGGGCGCTAGTGAGGTGATGTGATCCCTGCTGATATAAACGGAATCCAGGGCCTTAAGCCTTTTTCTACAGATTGCTGTGCAATCTAGGATTAGGTGTGCTGGTGTTTCCTGTTCCAGGTCGCAGAACCAAACACATAGTGAAATGCTCAATGTCACATCGTTCACAGTGACCCACTTTTCATCATCGTTAACCATCCTCCGCAGGTATGGATCGATTTAACAGCGATTCGCGGAATTAAATTCCCATCGTGAGTTTTTTTCCGTTAAATCGTATGGCACACATACATTCAGCTACTTTTTCTATTCAGCTTTATTGAAGTTCTTTCAAAAGGCTTTTTGTGCAATATTTATCTCTTGAGCAGCCGAAAAAGTGCTCAATATGATAGTCGGATTCGACGATATTTATTGTCGATAAATTTTTGCATATTGGCTTCTATCTTTCATATCAAGATGCACGGTATTGGCTATAAAGTATCACATTGGCTATTAAAGTATCACATTTTCATTCGCCCAGGTGCTGTTTTCGTCTTTATCGAATGAGAACTTTAAAATATGACATATTCTTTGCTGATGTCCAGCTTTGCTGTGAACTTAAGGGGATATTCTAGTCTAGAAATTTGAAAAAATCGAAAATTTTTTTCCATATTTCGACAGTTTTGATATTCAAAAATATCTCCCTAAAAAAATTTTTCAAAACTCAAATTATTTTCAAAGTTATAGTCATTTTAGTGACGAGGCAACTAGACCGGTTGAGCGAATATCGATTAACGTAAAACTTTAATCGCGTTTTTCTCGAAACTACTATTTTCAACACTTCTGACATGATTTCTCAAGTTCTAATGAACCGATTAACTTGAAATTTGGTGTGGACCTTCTTTATATATCTCTCTATGGTTGGAACTAGGATTATTAAAAAATTTTGATTTTTACTATTTATAAAAATTTTGATCTTTGCCAAAAAAACGTTCAAAAGCTTCAAACAGTCGAGCGCCATTTACTGAAATTTTTTTTTTTTATTTATGCTAGTTCAGACGATAGCGGCATTTGTACTGATTAAGATTTTAATCAAATTATCACAATTTTTTTTTTTTTTGTATTCTTAAAATATCAATAAACATCTGATAAAAAATTGGATAGTAAAAATGTTCTTAGTTTTTTTTTTGTTGGATTTTAAAAAATGCCGTTAAGTAGCATTTCTCGACTAGAATACCCCCTTAAACAATACTGTGTGCCGTAATCTCAAAACTATTAGAAAAGTTGTTTTAGTCTGAGATCTTACATTTCTAATGCCATATGACGTAAGCCGATTGCACTTATGTATGTAGCTCGAGATAAAATTTGCTAAAGCCATCTTTGGAAATATAATAATGATTTTTTTTACTAGACCTTAATATATTCTGCTCTTCCTCTGTTGACTTCTAGACATCTACTTCCTATCCTTATAACCTGTACGATAAATGCAAACTAGCCTAATTCTATTCGTTTTCTCAAACAATACTTTTCCTCGCTTTTTTCTCCCATGTTCTGCTGTTTGCAAATTATTTGCTAGATTTCTCCAATTTCAGTTGTTTCCATACTTTGCATAACTAACATAAGTTCAGCCACAATATCAGACAAGCCTTCAGAACTTTTTCGAAAGTCCAACTTAGCTTCGAGTGAATTAAAGTTCATTTTTACAGCTTCGTGCAGCTCATAACCTTCACTTGAGCGAACCGAAGTGCATACTCAAAAACTTTATTCTTTAGCCCATGCTAAAGATATTTCATAAGACGAAAGTCAAAGAGTAAATTGATTTCAGTTTCACAAATCCTTGCGCGCACACACACACCAACACACTCAGGCAGACATTGAGTGTTAAGAAAATGCACAACAACAACAGCAACAGCGGGATAAAAGTCAATAAAAAGTAATAGCCTCAATAACAGTTTACGTGCTCTTGCAACAAATGCAACAAGTTGCACATATCAGTATTTGAGACACGTGTGTCCATGTGTGCGTGCGTGTGGATGAGAGGTGCTGGTGACAACAGCTACCACGACGTCATACCAAAAGTCGTCCAAAAGTCGTCAAAGTTTAAGTTTTAAGAAGTCCTCGTGCCACTGCAGTGCAGCTTCAAACTTTGAGGCAAACAAGCCAGCCAGTAGAGGCAACAAGTAAACGTGCAACTTGTGGATGCAACATACTTCGCGGGCGACACACACACACACACACACTCAAACAAATAACGGGTTAAATGGTGTATTACAGCTTTGTTGAAGATATTTCGTAAGAATGAGCCGCGCTGTCACCGAAGGTAGAGGGTGTGTGTTTGGGCGCAGCAAGTAACTGTTGCATGAAGTGACGGGGACGGCAGGGCAAAAGTTTCGAGTAGATAAAATATGATAAATGAAATGAAAGCAGCGAAGCATGGAGACTGATGAGGAGCGAAGTCGAAACCAGCGGAAGGACACAGAAGCCAACACAAACACACACATACATACTATATAGTCCGACGTGCACTATGCTCCATCCTTGAAGTATAAAGCATAAATAACAGTTACTACTCACACAGTGACAATATTGTTTGGGGCGCGACGGGAGGCCGGGTAGTGGTTCGCCAAAAGTGCTTAATGCTGCACAACAATAGCAGCAACAATATGCAACAGCTTCAACAGTTACACAAAAAAGGTAACAACAACCAGCACGAAAAGAAAAAATAACAACAAATGCAAAGGCAAACACAAATAGTGTCGTGTGTCGTCGTTGGCCTGTCGCCAAGCAGACGAAGTTGCGGCTGCTGAGCTCCTTACGTTGCCTCTTGGTTAGTTGCCGTGCATTCGCTTCGCTTACTCGGCGTCTTGTGCTGGCGCACTTGTTGCATAATAGCCATTGTTTGTTTGTTTTGCAGTTGTCGCGCTACATAGCCGAATTAAAGCGACTGTCGCCGAGAGGCAAATAAAACGCATATAGAAAATCAGGGTACCCTAACCATCTTCGGTGGGTTTTTTTTCTTAAAAACTAACGTATTTAAAGCATAAAACTCAAGCATATTAAACACGGATAATTTTTATTTCTTTTAAATTAAGTTTACAACCTCAGAAGAGATGAACTGGTAATTTTCTGGAAGTCTTTTGTATTTAAAAAATTCTTGGTTTTCTAGCTTGACAATTTATAACGGATTTCTCAACTTTCTCATGTGTTAACTAAACACTGAAATCATTTTGGGTAGAAATTATCAGTTCACAACTCTACAATATCGTTTGGCTTTCAAAGAAGAAAGCGTCAATTGAGTAAAAAAGTGATTTTAAAAAGCTTTAAAGAGTATAATGAAAGAAATGTAATATTTTATGAACGATTTTTATGTAATCCAATAAAAAATTTAAAATCTCTAACTAAAGATTTGATTTCAAACCAAGTTTATTTACAACCGTATGACAAAATGAGAAAAAATCAACTCTGTGATATATGGGCTCAATACATTATATAGCCTAAATGCATAAAAAAATTATCATCTGATGAAATTTGATCCAGACTGACTAAAAAACTATCAAATATATCATATGTATAAAATTCATCGCTGGTACGTCCGACTAGACGCTCGAATTATCGAATTTTAGTGAATTTATTGCAAAAATTTGTGCGATCAAATTTGAACCGGACTGGTTAAAAAACGGCTAAACTAGGTATATAGTATCATATAAAATTCATAAGTTCAACGAATTATTAAATTTTAGTGAATTTATTGCAAAACTGTTTGGGATCAAATTCGACCCGGATTGATTAACAAAACTACTCACCTAAATATATCATATAAATATAACCAAACGCTTGAATTATTGAATTTTAGCGATTTTAATGCAGAAATTTTTAGCAAGCTTGATCATTATATGTACATTATCTTTGAAAACACAAACAGTATAACTTAATAGGTAAACGAAAGAAAATAACAGAAATAAAAACAAAAATAATTTACGAGCGATCTTAGATCGGGTAGAGGAAAAGGGAGTTGCGTGGTTGAATTTTAAGGTTATAAAGGTTTAACTTTAACGCAAAACTAGTAGGCTTATAGAAAAAAAATTTATATATAATATATAAATAGGACAATATTTTAGATAATGAAAAGATATATGTACAACTTTTGACTGAACAACTTTGTCACATAACCTCGAAATGTATGAGGAAAATTCGAATAGGCAATTTGTGAGTTTTTTTTTTATTTTTAGCTTGTATAAAAATTATTTTTCTTTGACGAAATTCGGTGTAAACTTACTTTCTTATGTTTCAAATGCAACCGCTTGCCGACCTCAGATCCACTTCTCGCCATTTATAGTGCAGAAGGAGACTCACTGGCTTTAATAAACCGATAGAAAAAAGTTCAGACATACATAGATGGTATGAAGATTACCTCAAGCAGCGCCATAAGAGACATCGGCGGAAAACGATCCAAAACGAAGCCAGTGCAAGAGATTGCGTCATCATACAGGACAAATGCCTTTCCCAACCGAATGGCGACTAGGCCGCATTAAAAAAGTCCATCGGGGACGTGATGATGATGTAAGAGTAGTAGATGCACGAACACAAACTGGCATACTGACTCGACCATTTGTGAAATTGTGTTTCCTTCCGAAGGCCAAACAAACGGTTACAGATTTTTTCCTTCATTTCTGTCATTTTACATCTTTTTATACCCTGAACAGGGTATATTAAGTTTGTCACGATGTTTGTAACACCCAGAAGGAAGCGTCGGAGACCCTAAAAAGTATATATATAAATGATCAGTATGTTGAGCTGAGTCGATTTAGCCATGTCCGTCTGTCTGTCCGTCCGTCTGTCTGTATACATACGAACTAGTCCCTCAGTTTTTAAGATATCCTTTTGAAATTTTGCAAACGTCATTTTCTCTTCAAGAAGCTGCTCATTTGTCGGAACGGCCGATATCGGACCACTGTAACATATAGCTGCCATATAAACTGAACGATCGGAATCAAATGCTTGGATGGAAAACATTCACATTTGACCAGATATATTCACGAAATTTGGTATAGATTATTTTTTAAGCCAACAATATAATCTTCAAAAAAATTGAAGCTTCCAAACTGAACACATAGTTACTAACAGAAATGCACCTGTGAAGGGTATTTAGCTTCGGTGCAACCAATAGGTTTTATCTTATAATGATTTTATTTTTATTTTTTTTTTTTGCTTTCAAAAATCATCTACTATCTATTATGTATTACTTTTCTGACTGGGTTATGCACCTTTTGCTCTTTTTGCTAGCAACAACAATTTTATGTATTGATATTCTTTCCTTATGTAAAGGAGAGGTAAGCTGTATGGATTCGCTACTGAGAAGACGTTAATGGAACCAAATATTTATGACATTTCAATGATTTATGCAGCTTTTAAAGAAAGAATGTGAGATAGATATTGAAATTTCTTTAAAAGGCAGTAACTAAAAAAAACTATTTGAATTATCGATATGCAATTTTAGGCCATTATTTCTAAAGGTATAGACTAGTGCAATTAAAAAATGATGTTTTGAACAATTTCACACCAGCCCTTGACTACAAAGCATTTGAAGTCTTAAAAGTTACTCATACGACATGTAGTCCTCATGAGCTCCTAACGTTCAATTTTTATTTTTGACGTTATAGTTAAACCATTGCAGTTCATATAATAATAATACTGTAAATTGTAACAATAAGAACAACAACAACAATACTTAAATAAAAAAACATAAAACAATATTTAACTAATAAATTATGAGATATTTATAACAATTGTAAATCAAAAACCCTTAATATTCATTATCACAGCATTCATTCAAACGATTTCGATCTTCAAATTAAAATCATGTGCGCTTGAAATTTTAAATAGCCTAACATGCCACAAATACGACAAATTAGTTTAACAAATCTGCAGCCAAAATAAGCATAACAATCAACACGTACCAGCACACATACACATGCATGCAAATGTATGTATGTATCAGAGCAGATAGCGGCGAGTAGATCAACCACAGCAATTAGCATATTTACGGCTTGCTGTGAGCATTATCATTAGCAAAATGCCGCAAAGCGCCGCACAGACACATACAAACAAACATAGACAAACAAATATACATACATAAGTAGGTGTAGCTACATGCGGCAACAGTATTTCTAATGCCCACACACCAACACACACACACACATATATACGAAATCGTCTGCTTGTATACAAAACACCAGCATTCGCCGGTGGCATGCAACAGTTGGTTGTTTTGAAAACAAGTGCGCGCACACTCATATGTACAATATGTAGCAGCCACGCACACACACACACACGTACACACACAGAGTTACTTGTGACGTAGCCAATTCGGCAGTCGGCTGATGCTGCGGCATTATTACTCCCTCCTGCCCCCAAGCGTCTGCCACAAATGTTGCCATTGTGTGCAGCACTCGACCACATTGCTTTTGTTGTTGTTGCTTATTCACGCGTTGCTCTGCCGCTGCGACGACAACGTGCTGCTGCCGTTTTTTTGCGAATTTTCGGCGCATTGCGTAACGAAAACAAAACAAAGCAAAACTCTAAAACCGAACTACGTACCACAGCGCCAACAACAACAACAGCACAACGACAGCAACCAAAGCAAGAGCAGCAGCCACACGATGTGTGCGAATTTCGCCGAGAGGCAGCCATTCGATGGCACTTAGTTTCTAATTTGTTTATCAACAGGTGTCTGTGGCGCTCACGCACGCACACACACATATACATACGCAGGCATAAATTTGTCTATGGGTGTGTGCTGCATTTGTTAACATGTGTTTTGCGCTTGTTCAGCTCGTTGTTCGCTGCGGCACGCGCTCGCAAGGATGCAAGGCGAGCAAAAGGTAAACATCGTGTGCGGATTTATACATACATATGTATATGTGTGTGTGAGTGTGTGTCCCTGTAGATTTGTATATGTGTCATAGATGGAACTTCTAATGCTGCCAGCGACATGTGACATACGCTTGCAACACAGCTAAGCACTTTGGGTGGGATCAGTTGCCTTGCTGCGCTGTTGCATAAACATTGCTGCATAGATAACTGTGTATTCATATAAATACTGTATGTTTGTCAGAGGTCATGTGCTTAGATTCGTTAGATGTATGGCTGCGCGTAGTTTGGTCTGCTGGTCTGGCGTTTATGGGCCACGTGCTCGGTAATTGCTGCAGCATTTCTACTTATATACATTTACATATATACATATATACAGGTACATGTACGTATATACTTAAATGTGTGTGTGCTAAAATTGAAAACTAACAAATTCGATTTGTTTATTTTGCATTTGGGCAAAATTGTGCAACAAGTGGCTTTCAAGTTTGGAAGGATGGCTGTATTTAGGGTGACAATTTGGTGAACAAAGCTGCAAAATATGTTCATTATATTCTTATTGTTTGTCGTTAAATAAATTGAAAAAAAAAACATTAAATTAAATTAGAGAGATAGCAGAAGGTTCACAACCTTGTTTATGGTTCGACACAACATATTTTGGTTAACACTTTAGGTATGAAGCGTGTCAATACAAGATGCATAGCAAAATAACCGCATCCTTTGTAAAATCGAGTCGAGAAACGGTCGCAAAAGAGATGATTGACCATGTAGTTGAGAACCATACTTTCATCACCACTGGTGACGAGACGAGGGTTTATGAATATGACGTCGAAACTGTCCAAAAATCTAGCGAATGGCGCTTCAACAACGAGCCGAGATCGAAAAATCGCAAAACACGAAGGCACTGAAAGTCTTGCTAGGTAAACTTATAAAAAGTGTATGGAAAATTGCATCAAACACTGCCATGCTTGTGTGGGCAGAGCAGCAAATTTGAATTTGAATTTTGAAATTTTGAATTGAAAGTGTAATTTTTTGTTTGTTTGTCAGCCTTGCGGGCTGATACATGTTTCTTTCTTTCCTTGTTCCGCATTCGCTAGAGCCTTCAATACTTCTTAAATCTTTATAAATAAGAGCGAATAGTCAGAAAGCGACAGATTGAACTCAGTTTTTGTTATGCTAAATATTTATGAAGTAAGACAAATTAAGGGGGTATTCTACTCTAGAAATCAAATTTTGGGCAGTTTTTTGAATTTTATTTAAAAAAAAACCAAAAATATTTTTACTATCCATTTTTTATGGTGTTTTTATTGATATCTCAAGAATACAGAAAAAAAAAATTTTACAAAAAAATATTAAAAATTAAAATAATTAGAGGGGGAGAGACATTGATCCTGACATTGATCCTGACATTGATCCTGACTCTCCTGGTGGTCTAAAAAAAATCAAAAGAAATTCTTAATCAGCAAGGATGCTGTTATAGTCCCTAAATCAGGGAATATAAAAAAAATTTTTGAAAAATGACGACTGCCTGAAAATAAAAATCATTTTTTACGCTTTTTTTTTGAAATTCCTGAATTTTTTCAAAATATTAAAAACAAAAATTTTGACACGATGCTGGTAGGAACGATAAAGGATTATGTAAAGAAGGTTCACACAAAATTTCAAGTAAATCGGTTGTATAGAACTTGAGAGAATGCCGGTACCGTGTGGAAAAAAGTAGTTTCGAGAAAAACGCGTTTAAAGTTTAGGTGACAATTCTAGTGAACACGGACGCCACCTCACAAAATCGGCTGTATCTCCGAAAATAAGTCGAATTTTAAAAACCCCTTCCAAGGTCGTATTTTTGAAAGTCTAAACTTTAAATATATGAAAAAAAAAATCGAATTTTTCAAAACTCTAGAGTAGAATACCCCCTTAAAAAACTCAAAAGATAGTTCGAAAATCGTTATATTAGGTATATGGGGGCTAAGAGAAGTGTTGACCAGATTCAAGTTATTTTTGGCACAGAGACAGATTACTATGCGAAAAAAACTCTATCTTTGAATTCTAATTATAACTCGCACTTTGAACGATATTTTCAGTAAAAAGTCAACTGTGGGCCGTTGGGTTCACATATTCGGTATCTAGCGGCTTGAACAGTTTTTATTGGATTTGAACAATTTTTCGGCATTCATAGGCACTATTCGTGTGAAGTTTTATCCCGTTATATTAATTGCTTCATGACTTTTAAACTGGGAAGTGAAAGCATCAGATGGAATCTAAAATTGGATTGCCCTCCAAGAAATATGATGGACGGGACAAGGACGTAGGCATCTAGATCCTTGTGGCATTTACTACAGTGGCCAAATAAAGGAGCGCAAATTCGGTGTGGTATTCGTGATGAAAGAAAGACCACGTCGACGTATAGTGGCATTCACCCTGGTGGATGAACATCAAGCCACAATCTTCATCAAAGCGATGTTCTTCAACATATCGCTGATTTGCGCCAACGCTCCAACGGAAGAGAAGGACTTTGTGACCTAATATGTCTTCTATGAGCGCTTTGAGCGCACCAAGAGAACTGCTCACGCTGCGATGTCAAAATCGTGCTTGACGACCTTAACGCCAGGGTGGCCAAACAAGGAACCTTTGGCACAATGGTCACGATGAAACATCCCTAAATGGGTTGAGGCTTATCGACTGCACCGTGGCTCGAAACATAGTTATCGGTAGTACTAGATTTCAGCATAGGAAAACGCATCAAGCTCATCTCCGGATCCAAAAGCCATCAACGAGATCCATCATATTGTGATATACGGAAGACACGTCTCCAGTGTTTCAGAGGTGAGTATGATCCGAGGTCCTCGGACCACTATCTTGTTCCAGTCAAGATACGCACCCGCCTCCGTGCAGGAAAAAACACACGTCAACAAACCCAAGTAAGGTTTGACATCGCGAAGCTACAATCACAACAGATAGTCGAACGATTTTTCGCTCGAGTTGCTGATGAGTGCTCTCTGAGAGCATGAATTGTGTAAGGGAAGTGTGGGACAGCATTTCAAGCTCCATATGTGCAGCTGCAAACGAAACTATTTTTTTTTTTTTGGAAAAGATAAAATAGCAGCATGGAACGATGAGGAGTGCTGTGATACAGTGGAGAGAAAAACAGACTGCTTGCCTAGCAACGTTACGATCCACCAGAACCGAGAGTTCTTAGGGTTAAAAAATGATAAAAGAAGTCATTTTAAAAATACTTTGGAGCAATTTTTCTTCTCTAAATCTAGTTATCTCGCTGAATTGTTTACTGCTATAAGATTGATGATATGAAATAAAGTCTTGTTGATTCATATTATGCATTTTGAAAGCTTAGAAGAACTAAAAAAATAGTGATAGTGATTAACTAAATGTTTCCAACTTCAAAAATATTTTTTTACTTTCTACTTCGAAAAAATAAAAATTAATTTAATATCAAATTTTAAAAGCATAAATATGCAATTTACATAACGTATCTACAAACCCATTTATAATATATACACATATCAATCAACTTCCCCCCTCGCCTTGGCAAACCAATTGGCGTAATGATATTCATTTGAAATATTCACATATTCATCACGAAATAATTGCCGCAAATATTCTTTGCAACTTGAATATGAATCCACTTTAAGTGAGATGCGCACATCTTATGAAATATTTATCGATTGATTGCGATTGCAATAACAACAACAACGCAGCAGCAATGCATTCTAAGCTACCTCCCTCGCTGCGGCCGGATTGCTGGCGGTGGCTGGCAGCTGAAGACGAATACTCAAGATAGAAATGAAGATGAATCCCTCGGATTTGTGTCACCCTCAGCCGCAGCCAACACAAAGAAGCACGCACACACACACAGACGCACTCGTGTTGTATGAAAATGCAGTTGGCGTGCGAAGGTGTGCGACGAAATTGTAAGGAAGAAAAATTACAAGCGTTCGTGTCATTGCATTGCTTCGGCCAGAATTGCTTTTGTGCGAGGCGAAGAGTGCGCTAAGTGCAGCTAAAATGTTTTAAGATAATACGGCAAAAAATTGATAAATGTTGGGAGACAATATATGTGTGTATATAAAAATGGAAATGGCGCAGAAGGGAGCATGTAGAAATCGAATATTTCCAGACGAAATTTATTTTCTTTGCTTTTTCTTTGTACATTTTCTAGTTGTTTACATTTTTAATATCCCGAGGTAGCGAAAATTCGGTTATTTTTTTACACTCGAAAGTTCGGCTGCAGATAAAAGTGCGATGTGCACGGCGCGGGCGGGGGGAGTGTCTGCAGCAGTCGAGGTTGCGTTTGTATTATTAATAGTGGGGTGCGTTTTAATTTTCGTCGGTTTTCAATTTTGGGTGTGGTTTTTACAGCGAATTCATGTAAAAGAAATGGAAGACTTTAATGTTTGATAAAAAAAACAGATAAATGAAATGGAAGCTTTAAGTTTCTATTCTACTTACATATTTACAATTTATTCTGAAATGGACTCACCTGAAACGAAAAAGTATGAAAAATATATTAATATTAATAAATAATAATAATAAAAATTAAATAATAATATCACGAAAAGCTGTTAACTTCAGTTGCACCGCAGCTTTAATATCCTTCACAAAGACGAATGATTTCTTATGAAAACTTTGATGGGTGAGTTTGCATGACAGCAAATTTGTATCATAGCTATATGTTAAAGAGGTCCCATGTCGATCTCTCCGAGCCGATGTCGGGTTCATCGATCGATATATCAAATACTGATTGGGTAGTTCGTATATATAAGAACGGACGGCAGCAGGACAGACAGACGTACAGGGGTAAATGGATTTAGTTCGGTGATCATTTATATAAAGGGTGAGCCATTTTAAGGTTTCCTGCATTTAAAAAAAAAAAACCAGAAATTTAATGTGGAGCGTTTACTATTACTCGAAAGAAAAAAATTTTTTTTTTGTTTTTGTTTTTTTTTTTTTTTTTTGAAAAGCATCACTTTCAAATGTTGGCTGCGGCTGTTGTGTCCATTTTTCGATGATTCTTTCGAGCATTTCGACTGATAACTAGATCGTGACGTGATCTTTTGCTCCAAGACCTAAATCGGAGCGGAATTGTCCGCATAGAAACTTAGATTTTCACTTTACATATCCAAACAGGAAAAAGTTTAACGGTTTGATATCACATGATCTTGTTGCCCAACCGGCCGGCTCGAACCCTGAAATTATCTGTTCATCGAAATGATCTCTATATAAATCCATTGATTGATGCGATGTATGGGAAGTGGCGCCGTCTTGTTGAAACCAAATATCGCCCAGATCACGAGCTTCAATTTCAGGCATCAAATAGTCATTTATTATGGTGCGATAACGGTCGCCATTGACGGTTACGTTCTCACCGGCATCATTTTTGAAGAAATATGGATTCTTCTTACCCATAAACCACACCAAACCGTTGTTTTTCAGGGTGAAATGGCAGCTCTTGAATCCCTTCGGGTTGCTTCTCGTCCCAAATTTTAAAATTTTGTTTATTTACATACCCATTGAGCCAGAAATGGGTCTCATCGCTGAACAAAATTTGGCTCGAAAAAGGTCGGATCTTTTTGAAACTTTTTAGAGCGTAGAGAAATGTTGCTTTAAGGTCGAAGAGATTCGTTGAATACTGAACAAAAATAGCATTGCAGCTTGTCATGACTGATCTGCCAAAAAACGGCTATTGAAAAAAGCCGTTCTACTTGGATCACCCGTTATAACGACGGACGGACAAATGCTCGGACGGACGTACATGACTAAATCTACTTTCCTCGTCACCATGATCATTTATATACATATTTTCGACATAAATTTGCAATAGAAAAAATATGAGGAAGATTCTAACTGATAAGCACCACTATGATTATTCGACGGCCTACTAAGTACATATACTATACATACCATATAGCTGCACTGCCTTATGGCGGCACCGTCGCACGACAAATATCCTACTATAGGATAGTACTACTGGAACACCACTCTTAAAATTTCTGTGCCAATCGGCCTTTTAGTTTTGTTTTGACTTTGTGTGGAAACGTGCTGGCTCCAAAGTTTCAGAAAAAAGGCAAAGAGGAATGCCGATTAGCGATTACTCTCATTTTTAGGGAAAACAAAACACTGGACATAAAATCAAAGGTCGCTTAGATGATCGTACCCATAACAGTCAGGGCCACGCTACCGGAACGTAACCGGATTTTGACACAGCCAAGAGTTTTCTGATCGGCAGCATTTCTACAGATTGCTTCAAGAATGTTTACTGTCACTAAAACAGCAACAACACCCCTTATATGCTAAAGTGCTGTTTGAACAAAACCTTTAAGGCGTTTCATCGTGGTCTCATGTCGTTTCGTCGGTTATTGATTAGCCAAACTCAGGTACCCCAACCTAACACTGGGGATAGCGTAGGAAAAATGTTCGATCTCGTAATGGTATCCATTGAAGCGAGTTAGATGAGAGATCAGTTAACATTGAAGACCCTATCCTATGTGAAAAAATAGGCTTGCGATAGGTATCGAGTTTGCTCACTGTTAGATATAGAAAATATTATAGACTGTTTTTTTTATCATATAAAGTATAAAGAAATCACCATGGCGTAGTAACGGTACCTTGCAGAAATCAGCTTAAGACTTTAAAAATTCAATTAAGAAACTTAAACTCAGCAGAGGCTTTACGTTTCGATTCAATCAAAATTTTCGGAACCGGATGGAAATAGTTTTATTGAAAATTCTTCTGCATTGCTTTTAAACTTGAGAAGTCCAAAGCAGAAATACGTCAACGAAATTTTTGCAGACCTCAAAATGCCTTCAGCCACAAAAAATCAGAAAAATCAATTCGCTTGGTTTTTGAAAATGTTTCAAATAAAATACCGAAAGTTCTTGAGTATTAAAAAGCAACAATAAAATAAATGTAATTTAATTACATAACTATTTGCCATAAATGAAAAATAAGTTCAATAACAACAACAACAAGCATTAATAATTTGTAGTTGTAAAACACTCGTACGATCGACGCACGTGAATCGTCGCTTGATCGGGAAAAATCGCGCAAAAGTGCCGACAACAAAACAGTGACAACAACAACAGCAACAGCGACGACGACAACATTTCAATGGTAGTGACCATTTATGTGCATTTAGAAACCGTAATCATACAATAATAAAAATGTTAACTGCCACACGTTAGCCTTGTAAATTGGCGATGCAAGTAGCAGCAATAAAAAGCAACAATAACAACTTAGCACAAATGCCAAAACAAGACGAACAACAGTAAATGGCACAACAAGCAAGCACTAAGCCAAAGCTACTCTAGAGTACTGTGTTGTTGTTGTTGTTGTTGTTGTTGTTATTTATGTTGTTGTGACTACTGTTGTTGTTGGTTTTTTGCAGTTGTCATTGTTATTGTTCTCGTTGTTGCTATTATTGTGGTTTTTGTTGTTGTCACTGTTGTTGTTGTCTTCACTGTTGTTGTTGTTGTAAACACTATTTTCGTTGTTGTTGCTGTTATTACTGCTCTAGCTGTTGCTGTTGCTGCTATTGTTGTTAATCTTGACTCGTACAACATTAATACGGAAGCAAATTAAATATCTGTTTCCATGCGGCATACAAGAACAACAATCGCTAGCAATTACCAGGCGCTCAACTGTTGTTGTGTGTTGTGTGTAAACAATGCAATTGTGCGTTCAGATATGTTTGTATGTGCGCGCAATGCCAGTTAACTTGGTTAGCGAGTGAGCGAGTGCGTAAGCAACAACAAATCGAACGCAACAACTGTTCTAGGCGGGGATTTTGTTGTTGTTTCTCGCTTTTTATCCATTTTGTTTTTTATCAACTTGCGGTAGTGCGTGCCATACTATATATGTATGTATGTACACATATACACACATATCCACAAGAGTATGTATGTGTGTGAGGGACTGTGCACGGCTGTGCTGGTTGGCGGCGATCGCCACCAGCGCTCCACCTAAGCAGCTGTCTCTGGCATTTAGTTAGGTAAATAAGCCTAATCGGTTGCTGGTGAATGACACAAGTAGACAAGTGTTGTTGACCAAGTGTCTGCAACAAAGTTCCAATCAGTCTATGACACTCTGGAAATTTCAAATCTGAAAATTCCGACTAGCTTGAGCGCATATTTTCTAAGAGCGGAAAGTTTAATGACACAACTGCCACACAAAATGGGCGATTCTCGGCTTATCTGACAACATCAGGCCTTGCAACCCTCGCAATTGCCTTTTATATTTTTCAGGATTAGAGAAAAAAGACAAATATTAATCATCCAAGATCGCTTTATTGTTTCTTCAAATACTCTCCATTAAGATCTATAAACTTTGGCAAGCATTTGAACCAATTGTCGAAGCACTTCTGTCACTCCAGTTGAGGTATCACCAAAACACACGTTCTGAAAACATATCCACCGCATATTTGGGTTTTGAAAAACGTTGACATCTTTGTTTACACGCACGGGAATAAAAAAAAGTCATGCGTTGCCAAGTTAGGACTCATCAAATCGATGTTTTGAGTGCTCAGAAATGAAATAGTTTCAGTCGACGTGTGAGACCTCGCATTGTCGGTGGTTGGTTTTCCGGATTTCTTAAAAGACAATTGTCAAAGAAATGATTATGTATCACTTAGAATTTACTATTCCGTGTTATTTTAGTGTTATGGTAGCGTCATTTCCAGTTTTTCTTTGAAGTGCTTCGTGCGCGAACAATTTTTGTCTGGTTCCGGCTCATCTTGAAACACGTATACAGTCGACTGCTGTTTACCTTCGCGCTCATACGTGTAAATCCAAGATTCATCACCTGTCTCGTTGTTATTTCGTTTCGAAACACTGCCTTTGCATTTTTTTTACATTTCTCTCGGTCAGTCGACAGGAGCCTTTTCTTGAGGGATTGACAAATTGTGTTTTGATCCAGCGAGAACATAATTTTCTTAACAGTAAAATTATCATGCAATATTGAACGTGTGCTAATCCCACTAATGTCTATAGTTGTCTCTATCTCACGATAGGTCACATGGCGATCTGGCAATATTAGTTTATGCTTAGCATCATTAGATGCTCGAACAGCGTCTGAGTTTGGACGACCTTTACGAAATTCGTTTCTATTGAATTCAGCATACCAACGATAAACACTGATCCTTGACGAAGCTTTATCGCCAATGTTTGCAGTTTGATTCTATTTTTCAGCCGTAAGCCATATTTGAAGTTACTGTAAGCAACACAAATAGCGGTCGTATATCAAACCATCAATAAAAATATCTAACTTTATGATAAAGTTGCGAGTTGCCAGATTGCAAAACAAGGTTTGTCAAATCACAAAATATGAATGTAAAAGGCAACCTACTTATACTACGCTTATAGTTATTAAGAACGTTTTCTGACGCCGAAAGGACCATAACTCTTCCGCAGTACCTTTCTCTCGAAAACTCGTAACGCCGACTCATCAGACGTGGTCATCGTCCATGCCTCTTCGCAATATAGCAGGACGGGGATGATGAGTGATTTGTAGAATTTGGCCTTTGTTCAACGACAGAGGACTTTACTTCTCAATAGCCTACTCAGTCCGAAGTAACACCTGTTGGCAAGAGTTATTCTGCTTTGGATTTCGAGGCGAAATTATCTTCGACTTCAAAGTTTTGACTGTGAACAGTGACGTGGCACCCACGTCGCGTGTGTTTCGACTATTTGTTTGATGACAGGAGATATTTCGCCTTGCCTCCGTTCATTACCAGACCCATTTGCTTCTCTTCCATATCCATTCTGAGGAAAGCAGAACTAACGGCGCGGTTATTAAAGTAAGGTGAGATCAATATTTTCAGCGTACGCCAGCAAGATATTACTGAAGCTCAAAATTAAAATAACCTCTAGATATTGGTAACTAGGTCAATAATACTGTTTTCAATAGTTTAGTCACTAATGCCTACTGTCAGTGATTTACGAGAATATAGGGGAGTTCACACTTATTTTCCAAAAAACAGCCAATGGTCATCATACGGGGTTACGAGTCGAGTCAACGAACCGCCAATGATACAAAAGCTATTAAATAAACTTGCAAATGCAACAATAACAACACAAAATGCATTACAATAACACATGAAAGGGTTGCCACACTCCCGAATCGCCGCCTGCAGTAGAACAGACAAGAGCACTGCGGGAGAGGGGCGGCTTGTGCGCACAGTGCATGGCAGTTGTGTTCAATAATAATTTCATGTCATTCAACGCCATGCGTTCATTTGTGCTTTCCTTTCGTCATTGTGCGCTCAAAGGCAATATTCGTTGTACGAAAATGCACAAAATGCACGAAAAATATTTACAAAAAAATAAATGAAAGAAAATTAAAGTAACGACAAAAAATGCAAAAAACGAGCACAAAAACAACAACAGCGACAACAATGTAAAGCGTTTTTTGTGTGGCTTCATTGCCGTTTCGCTGCAGTCGCAAATTGGCAATGAATGAAAGCGATTGTGGACAGCCACATGCATACGCACACACACATACACTTACACATACATATGAATGTACATATGCATACGCGCTTGTTTATTTGTGTGTGCGCGAGCTGTGAATTGAGTGCGCTGCATGCATCGCCGCAAAACAATGCTTGAGCCGCGCCACTGTGACCGGCGGGGGTACTGGCGGGCGCATAGCCGGCAACGACAAGAACAACAGCGCCAGCAGTTGTATGTAAATAGTGGCAAACAGCAACAACAGCAAGAAATCGCATACAAGTCAATAGCCGCCAGACCTTAGCCTATCATAACCTAACCCAACCCAAAATGATGCGACGGGCTCCATGCGTCGCCCCGGTGGAGTTGTAAGCGCGGCGGTGGTGGTGTAACGCTATGTTCATATATTTATGTACATACATATGTATACATGTGTACAAATGATTGGCTTATAACTGGCGCTGTGCGAAGTTGCGTAGAATGCGAACTGTGTTAGCACGTTTCGCAGAGTTTGACTCATTGCCAGACCGAAATAATTGAGTTGAAGCAAAGGCATAATGAAGACTAACAAGCAAATATATTTTTGTAACATAAAATATGTCAAAAGTGAGGTTAGGCTCTATATTCATACACAAAATGAATACAAAGTAATTCCTTGGTAGAAATCATAAAGAAAATATAAGCTTTTGTAAGTTCCTCACGGAGTTACCGGACTCTCTCTCAGGATGGCTAGTGCGAAACATGTTATAAAACCAAGAATTGTTACTTTCCATTCGGTAAAACTTCATTTCTACAGGGCAGTCTCTGTTTTTAATTCCCAATCTCTGCAAAGCTCGTCACTGATCCCAACAACTTCTTCTATGGGCATAGTCATCGCTGGTGCGTTTATAGTCGACTCAACAACACGACGCCAGTCTTTCTTCTTTTCGCTGTTTGGCGGCTATTTTAACGGGTGATTTTTTTGAGGTTAGGATTTTCATGCAGTAGTATTTGACAGATCACGTGGGATGTCAGACATGGTGTCAAAGAGAAAGATGCTCAGTATGCTTTGACATTTCATCATGAATAGACTTACTAACGAGCAACGCTTGCAAATCATTGAATTTTATTACCAAAATCAGTGTTCGGTTCGAAATGTGTTTCGCGTCCGTGTCCGATGAGCGATGAGGCTCATTTCTGGTTGAATGGCTACGTAAATAAGCAAAATTGCCGCATTTGGGGTGAAGAGCAACCAGAAGCCGTTCAAGAACTGCCCATGCATCCCGAAAAATGCACTGTTTGGTGTGGTTTGTACGCTGGTGGAATCATTGGACCGTATTTTTTCAAAGATGCTGTTGGACGCAACGTTACGGTGAATGGCGATCGCTATCGTTCGATGCTAACAAACTTTTTGTTGCCAAAAATGGAAGAACTGAACTTGGTTGACATGTGGTTTCAACAAGATGGCGCTACATGCCACACAGCTCGCGATTATATGGCCATTTTGAGGGAAAACTTCGGACAACAATTCATCTCAAGAAATGGACCCGTAAGTTGGCCACCAAGATCATGCGATTTAACGCCTTTAGACTATTTTTTGTGGGGCTACGTCAAGTCTAAAGTCTACAGAAATAAGCCAGCAACTATTCCAGCTTTGGAAGACAACATTTCCGAAGAAATTCGGGCTATTCCGGCCGAAATGCTCGAAAAAGTTGCCCAAAATTGGACTTTCCGAATGGACCACCTAAGACGCAGCCGCGGTCAACATTTAAATGAAATTATCTTCAAAAAGTAAATGTCATGAACCAATCTAACGTTTCAAATAAAGAACCGATGAGATTTTGCAAATTTTATGCGTTTTTTTTTTTTAAAAAGTTATCAAGCTCTTAAAAAATCACCCTTTAGCTATCAAGTGCAATCAGGTATTTTTCCACCTCATCTGTTCAACAGAGGTGAACCTCCACTCTTCCTCTGCTTTTCTGTTGTTGTGGTGCATGAAAATATTTCTGAAGTAATTTCGAAGTAACCCGACGGTCACGGGAACGGTCTCTTCTTCTTCGTCTCTTCTCTCATTCCTCTGCTTCCAGTGGCGGTTATTGCTGAAATACGCCTTAATCTGGAGTGTTCTCATCCATCCGGACAACATAATCTATCTAACGTATTCGCTGACTCTTGTTGCGCTGAACTATGCTGATATCGCCATATACCCCGTACAGCTCATTGCTCTCCCGACTTCAGAATTGGCCACTGCGAAGGTGCAAGCAATCTTTAATCTTTCGCAAAGCCTTTTTGTTGAAAACTTATAACGTGGAATCAACAAATATTGTCATTGTCCAAGCTTCGGCACCATGTAGTAGGCGGGAATGATGAGCTACTTTTAGAATTCGATCTTTTTACGTATTTTTACGTCCCAAAGTAGCACCCTTTGGTAGGCGTAATTCTGCGTTGGATTTCTATGCTGATATTGTTGTTGGTGTTGATGTTGGTTCTAAGATATTTGGTCTTGTACTAATTCAACAATAGACTGAAGAGGTCACTCTGTCTGAACTTTCGTTTGGAGCTTGACAGACGCCAAATTCAGACATAGAGACAAAATTCAGGTCCATCGAAAGCAGCGTTAAATTCAAACAAGAGTTCGTGATTTTTTCATTGAGTTGAACATTTGAAAGGCCTGTAATGAAATTCATAGACAAAGAGTTAGCAGAATATTTTGAGCCTCATATGAAATCTTCGGGACTTTTTTCAGGCTTTGAAAGGGGGAGTTGAAAATGACGTCTTGTGAAGTAGAAGTTTTTGCAAATGAGTTTCTTTAAGAAACGACATTCATTTTTTAGTATTTACTTAACTTTTGCGCGATTGATAACAGTATTTTGACCTTAAGGGGTTAGGGGTAGTCACAGGCACGAAAAAATGAGAGTTTTCAGTATTTTTTTTGCTACTAAATCATGTTATTTTACAAAAGCAGTAATATGACATTATTATAGGATGTGTTGACTTGCAGTCACGAAAATTTCAAAAAAAAAAATTTAATTTCCGAAGTTATAGTTGTTTATGTTGACCCTGTTCCAAAAAAAAGGTACTTGCGGTGACAACCGTAAGTCCTTCGAGATTCATCTAAAAACAAACGGACAAAAAAAAATTAGTTTTATAAATAGATAATCTCGGGCCTGATCGAAAGATTTTTTTTTTTCAAAATTAACAAAATGGTGGCCTCAGAATTTTTTTTTAAATTTTTGCGAAAAAATCAACAGTTAATTGGTCTTAAAAAATCGAAATTTTCGAAAAAATAAAAATCCTTCAATCAGGCCCGAGTTTATTATGTATTCTAAAAGCTGTATAAATTTCATTAAAATCTACTGAACGGTTTTCTAGTTACAGTTGTCACCGATTCAAAAAACATAGTTTTGAGAAAAACGCGTTTAAAGTTGCACACTAGCGCTTTGAAGTGCCTGAGCTCTCTTTTTTATTTCTCGAATAACTCAAAAACTAATTGTCGGATCAACGTGAAATTTTCAGGGAATATTTTTAAGATATTACACTTAACGAAAATGCAAAAATATTTTTTGAAAATTCTAACTACCCCTAACCCCTTAAATCAATCTTACTCTTAAAAAAGCTTTACCCTTGCCTAACCTTGATTCTCGCTAAGAAGAAATTAGAATTACGATTGAAGTTATATTTTTGAAATTTTTTGTAAGAAAAAAATTCAAAATCAATTTAGCTCTTATATATATTAAATATGGATTTGCCATAATTTCCTCTTACTAAAAAGAGCAGAGGTCTCTTTGTGCCACTCACCTCACGCAGTTAAATGTAAAATTCATTGCTACTAAAACATGTTGTTGTTATATGTATGTTAGAAGTATGTAATAGAATTCAATACCTACCCGGTAGGTATATATAAGTTAGGGTGGGTAAGAAAAGCTATATATTTTGTCTCTTATTTTTCATAATTTTTTTTGTTAATTTTTGGCGATGGATTACTCCAAAACGCTCAACTTAATCGAAAAGTATAAGATACTATTTTGTAGAGCATTCAATTGCCTGCAAAACTTATGAAACCAGATATTTTTTCAAGCACTTGGAAGCGAGATTTCAATTTTTCTATTGATAATAAGAAAAAAATTAGAAAATTATACCGTTTACCGTTTACAATCAAAAGCACATACTTGGAGAGCCTTTCTTAGAGGTCTCTAAAAACCTATATTTTAGTACACCAAGTGGAATGAACACATTTGTTCTTTTGTTCTTTTTAGACTCACCCTACTATAGGTACTCACAAGTTCTAAATGTATGAAATAAATGCCACTAAGTGTCAGCTGGCTAGTGATTAGAATTGCAACTGATTTGCTAATTATCTCAGCAGTTCTTGTACTCGTAATAACACAGTCGTGTGCAGCAGAGATCACGACCCCATTTCAATACAATAAATATACACAAATGTAAACAGAGTTGTAAGTATTTGCGATCGGAAACAAAACAGGCGAGGAAGGGAGCACAGCCAAGTAGTATTAGGAAGCTTATTAAAGCAGCTGATTCATGAGCAGCTGCGTTGCTATTTCTCCCATCACGTAGTCAAATTTATTTTAATACAATGCAATCACCACAACAATAAATAGTAAATGATGAATGCCACCAGTTCGAACCCAAACTTAAAGCGCTGCAAAGTCGCACACACACACAAAAGCACTCCTCGTCATTGCAACTGAAAGCCAAATTGAGTTCAAACTAAGCTTGTGTGACTGCAGTGACTTTATTGAGCATTAGTTTACTTTGATTTCTTAAAATTTCGCTAAAACTTAGTGGCAACCATTTGCTGTCGGAAATGCAAAACGAAAGCAATTCGTCACACTCTCTTTTAAAACGCTTGCAGTTGGCTGGTAATGCCGAATTCCAGCTTTCAAACTGCGAATTTTATTAGAAATTAGTTTTTTTTTATTGGAAATTAGTTATTCGTCGCTGCATTCAATTAATTATAAGAAGTGTAAATTTCTAATTAAATGCTTTTTATTTGCCACAGTTGATTAATCTGCAGACGGTAAGTGGTAGCTCTTGATTTTGTTTTGATTTTACTTGTTAGAAAGGTTTTTAGTTTTAATATTTGAATAAATTTCTTTTAGTATTATATTGCAAAAAATAATAAAAATAATAATAATAGGGAATAGTTAATAGTTTAATATTATTTTGTCATATTATAGCGTTGGCACCAAATTTATAAAATTTGCAAAAATTTCGAACAGTGCCGAGATCTAAATATTTTTGAAAGGAAATTAAATATGAATTTTCAGAAAAAATTATATGGTATATAGTATTTTGAAAGTTAGTAACAATATTATTTAATCTATTGCTATTCGGAAAGTATTAGAGGCATTCCATCAATGTAAAACTTTCATCAGCGGAAATCGAAATGTTGAAATTTCATTGGTGTGCTACACGAACTGATACAGCAACATATTCACAAATTTCATTGGTGGCTTGTGTGGCATTTTTCCCTTTTTAATACAAAAATTTCAAAATATAGCGAAATTCTTCATTCATTTTCACTCATACGAGGGCTGCTATATACATTTCTGGCCTAATAATGAAAACAGGCATATTTATCAACGAAAATGTTTTTTTTTTTTCGTTGGATTTGGCTCGTCTTGGAAGACCCACACGGTCGATTGCTGTTTTGTTTCGGGCTCATACGCATAGATCCATGATTCGTCATCTGACGATCTTATAAACGCCTTTTGAAGCACCGCGATTGTATTTTTTCATCATTTCTTTACACCAATCCACATGAGCCTTTTTTTGAGCGATTTTCAAATTGTGCGGGATCCAACGAGAACAAACCTTTTTTACGGCCAGGTGTTCATGCAATATCGAATGTATGCTGTTGGGAGAAATGCATAGGCATGCCTCTATCTGAAGGTATGTTACATGACGGTCTTGCATTACTCGTATCAGTTCACGTACGGCATCGATGTTTTCTGGCACAACGGCTGTTTTCGGACGACCTTCACGGAATTCGTCTTTGAGCGAGTGTCGGCCACGATTGAATTCGTTGTAACAGTTTTTCACAGTGCTGCAGGATGGTGCTTCATAGCCATACAAAGATTTTAGTTCATCGATGCACTCTTGTCGTGATAATCCACGTCGAAAGTTGTGAAAAATGATCGCACGAAAATGTTCACGAGTTAATTCCATTTTTTGGCCGAGATGAATTTTTTAATTCCCTGTAAATAAAGCAATTTACGATTAAATGACAAAACGTTCTGAGTAATGTAATGCTAAAAAATGTCAAACTTTCCAATGGAAATGTCAGATTGCACCTGGCAACACTTAGTGTTGCCTAGTCCAGAAATATATATAGCAACCTATGTATTTGAACAGCTGTAACTTTTTTCTAATTCTTTTAATATTTTTCTTGATTAAATGAAGCTTAAAATCACACCTTTCCGACACTATATAGTATGACACAATATGAGCACCTGAGATATACCAAATGACTGCAACATCTATTGACAAAATACGAAAATACTTTTTCGACTATCTATTTATTGCTTTGTTTTGAGTTTTTTAAATTTAGAATCTGCGTAATATTATCTTAGTGTAATATAAAAATTAAATACTAATTTTTTGGACTCAATTTATACGTATTCATATTGCAGTACAGCAATAGGTGGCAACCCTATTTTACTTTTTCGTTAAAATATTTTAACTATTTTACTATATTTTTAAAATATTGCGAAATTTTTTTAGTTTTCGCAAGGAAAAAATAATGTTCGTACACAAATTTTATAAAATTAGGTGAATAGTTGTCATTTAATTTCTTAATTCGTAGAAAGATTGGCTTTAAACCGAGTTGAAAAATTCTTCATTTAACTGAATATTCTTTAATTTTAATACCAAATTATAATTTTGTCACAATATATGATACAACACTTTATTTAGCAGGTGAATCGCTGTAGGAAAGGGCATCTGGAGTGTATTTTATGTATTTTATTTTAATGTAATAATGTATTTTATTAATCGGTGATTTATTTTTGAAAAATTTGTAAGGCTCTCGATTGTGCAGGTGATCTCAAAAAAGACCTCCGAAAAAGGCTTTCGCCGGTGAGGAAAGTTTTTCGACTAAAAATTATCTTAAATCAAAAAAAAAATTTTTTCAAATTAGGTGTATTCAATATCTAAGCAATAAAATACGATCGAAAACAAATCATTTAATGAATTGATATATTTTTAGCCAACTAAATTTTCCAATATAGAAACATGTTTAATAACTTTCTGAATATGTTGTCTCTAGAATAACATAACAAAAAAAAGTTTTTAAAGGTAAATATTTCAATAAATTCAAAATGTTTCTGAATTAAAAAAATTAAAATCTACTAAAGGGTGAAACAAATTGCATAATTGGAAAGAAAATAAGCATTAATATAACTTTTCGTAACTTATAAAATACAAATTATATGAATCAGAAAAAATTTCTGAATAAAAAAATAAAAAAATCTGTATACATTAGATGAAAAACATGGCAACACTATTACGAAAAATTCATTTTTTTATATTTTAATAACTAGAAATGTGCTAAAAGTAAATTTTTCGATGAATCACTAATTTTTTTTTTAATTTTTTTTTTTTAATTTTTTTAAATCATCATTTTGGAATTTAAAAAATTTTTAAATTCCAATTCAAAAAAAGATTGAAATTGCTATGAGTTTTCAATTTTTGTTTAACTTATTAGGGTTTGGAAAATATGATTCGAAAAAAAAATTAAAAAATTCCAAAATGATTTTAATTAATTAATTTTAATAAATTAAAAAAAAAATAATTAAATTAAAAAAATCATAATCAAGAAAAAATTAAATTTAATTTAAAAAAATTATAATCAAGAAAAAATTAAATTTAATTAAAAAAAAAATTATTATCAAGAAAAAATAAAAAAAACTAAAATTACATTTAAAAACCATAAAATCAAGAAAATTTTCGTAATCGAAGTATTGCCGATAAGCAAACATTTCATCAACGCCTCACCGCTACACACAACTCGCAATTGCTTTATTGCTCATTACGCGCTTTTGTTCATGGTTTAATAGCCGCATTAGCCTCTGCCATTATCAACGTTTTGCAATGTCTTATCGCTGTCGAGTGATATGTACATATGTATGTATGCATATGCCTTGGAAATGGGTAATCATACCGTCGATTGCCGAATCGGCTGCGGCCGACAGCTGGACTTGTAGATGAAATGTGATTTTGTAGTCGTTGTTGTTTTTGTTGCTTTTGTGCGCCTACTGCCAGTGATCGTTTTACTATTAAACAATCTGGAGTATGTGTTTATCGTTATTATTGTTGCTGTTGTTGCTATAATGTTTTAGTGTTGTTGTTGTTGTTATTGTTATTATCAGTGTTGCTGTTGCTGTTGTTCATTGGGCAGTTGCCGACTTAATGTAATTGTTTAACAATGCTTGCTGCCAGCAACAAGCGCGGTAGTAAAAGCAATGCCAACAGCAATAATGTGAGTGCCAGTCCAACGGCAAATAAAAGCAAAAAAAAAATGAAATGAAATAAAAAATAAGCGCAAAGCAACTGTAAAAAATGAGATAATACCTTGAACGAGTGTCAAACAGGTCGTTGTCTGCCTGACGTCGCAGTTAGTCAAGCTACTAGCGAAGCGCAAACCTACATACATAGAAACATATGCGCATATGTGTGTATGTAGCGAGGCAGCGAAGCCAGCGAGCCGCCACTGGCAAATTGCCGTCCCAGCCCGTTCGCGTTCGCGTTCGTCATTGTCAGCGTCATCGTCACTGATTTTTTCGTTTGTCCCCCTCCACCACACCTTTTGCCTTTTTCGTTTGATTTTATTTCATTTCATTTCAGTTCTTAGTTTTTAATACGCTTGTTGTTGTAGCTACTGTTGCTATTGTCGTTTATAGCGCTACTTATTTGCTGTTGTTGTAGTTGTAGATGTACGTTGTTCTTGTGTTTCTGGCACACCCAAAGCGCTAAGATTACATGTGATTAGCGTGTCTGCGCTAATCTTTCGCAAAGAAATTTGAAGCAACATATGTACATACAAACATATCGAAGCTCCTTAAAGCTTGTTGAGGAAGTTTCTCTGATGCGCGAAAATTCATTAGAAATATCTTTTAGAAATTTTAAGAGCAATTTTAAGCTCTAACTTAAACCTACAAAGAAGCATTTAAAAAAATAATTTTTTTTTCTCAAAAAATTCACTCAAAAATTATTTTTAAGCATTTCAAGTAATAATTTTTTTCCAAAAAAAAAAAGCAAGAATACTCAAATAATTCACTCAAAACTTATAATTATAATTTTAAAAATTTCTATTAAAATTTTTTTCTTTTTTTTCAAAATTATTTCAAATTTCCTTATATTTTTATATTTAATATATATTTTAACCAACTGCGCAGTCGATTCACTTCTTCTTACTCTCCCACTCCGCCAAAAAAAAAAACTCACTCACCTTCAAAATTCTTTTGCCTACTTTTAACTCATTTACTCATAATTAAGGCAAATTGCAAACTCGTTTGAGTTTGAGTCAAGTTCTTAAGCAAATTACACCAACACACATACACAACAACTACAACAAAACAAAACTCATTTTCGAACTCACCACACTGCATTTTTAGGCACAAAGCGCAAAGTGCAAGCGCATACACACACGCACACGAACTTGTGAGCGAGAAAGACTCACTCACACATGCTAAAGCACAAACACATTTAAGTAATTGTTGGCAGAGGAAATGCACTTTTTGGCTGCCGCTTCTTATTTGGTACTTTTAATGAGCGCCAAGACAAGCTGTTGCTATGAGAGTTTGAGACTTCGCTTTGAGTGCGGTATTGTGTGAGATTTGAGTGTTTTGCTTGCCGTGAGCAAGACTTCTAGAATTTGCAACCGTCTTATTGAGGTAGGTAAGCGGAAAAGATAATACTTAAGATTGCGAGTTACTCGTTTGTACTAGAGATATGAAGGTTCTGTACTCATTATGGGTATCATTTAGATGGAGTAGATAATCAGAATAGTTGTTGTGCTTTCGAATTAGTTTTTGGTAAGCTATTTTATTATAAGAAGATATACATAATATACTATATATAAGAAGATATATAAAAATACTTTATAGTGTTTTGTTACTTTTTTCTTATAAAATTCTTACACTTAAGCGGAAAGATCTTTCCTTAAAATTTAATAAGTCCAAATTACATTATTTTGATATGTAATATTCTAACAAAATATCTGGTTTAGAGCTTTGTTGATTGCAGTTTATGAAGATCATCTTATCGCTTTGATTTTCCACCATTTTTTTCAGCGTGTCCGAGCTTATTTTACTAATAATGCTTTGGAACTAGATTTTGAAATGGTCAACCGTTTATTATGTATATTTTATTATTTATTTTAATATCACGTTCTGATCAAAATTGACCCGGAATGCCAAACATAACAAACCCATTTTCATGTATTTTAAAAGAAATCTCTATTAACGTCCTTAAAATAGACCTCGAAGCCATCAATTACCTTTCATAAACATCGGCTGGGATACCTTCAAAGCTTTCAGCGAATTTTTTTTTTTTTTTTTCGAGTTCTCCTAATTTGTGGAACGCCATTTGCTAATTTATTGGTCAGCTTTGACGACATACTTATACTTGAAGGGTCTCATTTGCCAGCTGTACTCTATGCGGTTTCTGCAAAGATTTTGATAAGAGTCTAGTACTGACACTAACTCAAATATGTTGGGTCGATCTGATGACAACATGACGACATTCAAGCATTGCTTAACTTTTTCGCTGTTATATAGTAAGTAGTAATAAAGAGATGGAAGGATGACTCGGATGGGACAAGATTTCAATGTTTTCAGCACTTTCACTGAATACTTTGTGTCTACCAAACACTTATGTGGTCCTTATGAAGCGGAGTCCCTAAAACTTGCTATGAGAGTTTCGATGATTTCGTGACCTTGATTCCTTTGTAAACACAATTTTTTATTTTGCTTTTTGAATAGCCATACAAACTTTTTGTTTTCTTAATTGACATAAGAAAATCAAATTTGACAAAAGGCTGTGCCAAAATGTATGAAAATATGTTTATTGAATCGGTTTGCACGCGTTGTTTAAGTGGTCTATTCCGGATCAAATTTGAGCAGTTGCAATTCCAGCGAGTTGAGATAGCTCCGCAAAAAGTAGGCAAACGAAAACAAATTTCAATAAAATATATACTGAAAATATGCAAATATAATCTTAAAAAAAGCGAAAATCTTGTCTAATTTCGTAGAAATCCTGTTTTAGTGGCAGCAATTGAGACTTACAATAAAAATAATCTCTTTTAAATTAGTATTATATAAACTAAATTTAAAAAGAAGACTAAATCGGTCATCTTACATAATCTGATATAATAGTTTCCTGAGAACACTTCTCTAATAGCGAAATGCTTTCTTTAAATAAAACAATAGTTATCTTGTAACCAAGCTCTAAGCTTTTGAACTTAAGGGGTAAGGAGTAGTTAGAATTTTCAAAAAATTTATTTTTTTTTTTGAATTTTCGTTAAGTGTAATATCTTAAAAATATTCCCTGAAAATTTCACGTTGATCCGATAATTAGTTTTTGAGTTATTCGAGAAATAAGAAAGAGAGCTCGGGCACTTCAAAGCGCTAGTGTGCAACTTTAAACGCGTTTTCCTCAAAACTATGTTTTTTGAATCGGTGACAACTGTAACTCGAAAACCGTTCAGTAGATATTAATGAAATTTATACAGCTCTTAGAATACGTAATAAACTCGGGCCTGATCTAAGGATTTTTATTTTTTCGAAAATTTCGATTTTTTAAGACCAATTTTGACTTTTTCGCAAAAATTTAGAAAAAAATTTCCTGAATTTAATTTTGAAAACAAAATAAAATTTTTCGATCAGGCCCGGGACTATCTATTTATAAAACTATTTTTTTTTTGTCCGATTGTTTTTAGATGAATCTCCAAGGACTTATGCTTGTCACCGCAAATACCTGTTTTTGTAACAGGGTCAACACAAACAACTATAACTTTGGAAATTAAATTTTTTTTTTTTTGACATTTTCATGACTTCAAGTCAACACATCCTTTAATAATGCCACATTACTACTTTTGTAAAATAACATGATTTAGTAGCAAAAAGAAATGCTGAAAACTCTCATTTTTTCGTGTCTCTGACTACCCCTAACCCCTTAATTTACATCCAAAATTGTTTAAGTTCTTAAATATTACTTATAATAAATAATAAAGTTTACAGAAAAAAAATGTTTCATTTTTGAAAATTTGACAATTTTTTTTTAAACAAATAAAAAAAAAAATATAAAAAAAATCGGCCCACACCGGGATTAGCAGGGATAGTTGTCAAATTAATTGAAGTTTTTTTGAGGAAAAAAAGCAAAAAAACAAAAATGGCGAACTTCCAAAAAATTACGAAAAAACCGATTATTTTATATAATTTATCGTGTTAAATTTTTTTCGTGTATTTTTTCGAAAAGTTCATTCAAAAACAAAAATTAAAAAAAAAAATGGTCCCCAGAAGTCAATTTCTACAAAAGTTGTGGCTATTTGAAAATAAAAAAGCCATTTTTTTTGAAAAATTCATAACTTTTTTGAAGTTGGACAAAAAATTTTGAAAAAATTCTCAAAAATGTTTTTCAAAGGGTAGAAAAGGATGGATAAGTTTCATCAAAATCTAAAGAGGTCGGGTTCAAAAGTGTCGGTTTGGTATGGATTACCCCATATTATTTCGTTAAAAAGAGCTGAAAACAACTTACTGATTTGTTATTTGACTAGGTGTAGTTATGAGATTTAGCTTTCCAACATATTGGGGAAATTTGTGTTCGGTATAATTTGTCACTTCTCTACTAAAGTTACTCTATTTAAATACATGATTAAGGTCCACAAAGTGAGGGTACAAATATACGTTTGGGTTTCAGCAACAAATCAGTTATATTTAAAAGCAAAGATGGGCGTTTCTATTCATTCATTGGTGAGGGACCGGACATGACGTTATCTGGAATGTGAGCGTTTTGAAAAAGCGTTAGTTCTTATTAAGATTAACAATCATGTACCTTGATCGAATTTAGGCTGGCTTTTTATATGTGACCATTTTATAATCAAAATTATTTATTTTTTTTCATATGAGTGTATGATAACCAATATATAACCAATTTATAACCAAAATTCAAATTTTGTTTCAATATAAATGGTTTCTGTTATAACGTTTCAAAGCTTATGGAAAGCGGTATTACGTTATTTTGCGTTATGAAGTTCAGAAACTTAGCTCTTTCCTAAAATACAGTTGCGTTACCATGCATACCTTTACCTTGCGATAATGAGCAATAAGTTTGCTTACTTCTTTTAAATATACCTTTGATTTATTACTGCTATTATACTTATTTTTAGACAGTATTCTTTGAGAGCTACAGCCAACCACTATTTTCGCGCAACTTTCTTTACATTTCGAGATAAGTCAGCGCAAATAGATACTTATTTCATTAAAATGCAATGCGGTATGAGTGATTGCCTACTAAAACAACAATAATAAACACAAAGAAACACGGGTAAAGGCATTAATTTTCCAATCACGAAAACCCAGCAAAGAAGTTTACGCCTCTTCATATACGCCAAATATAAATAAATACTCAAACTTATTAGCGGCTTCGATACTCATTACCACAAGCTGGCAGAGTAATCGAAAGCGCGCGGCGTTTGTGTGCGCGTATTTTGGCATGAGTGCAATGCGCAGGGGTCTGAGTGCGTTGATTTCGACTTGCCATAAGAGAATGCAGAAAAAAACAAACAACAAGAACAGACGCTTGAATGCGCTATGACATTTTTCAATGCGAAAGAGATGGCGAATAGCGGAAGACATGCTCTTAGAAGCGAACAAATGCTTTGCGAATGCTGAGACAATGCAGAATTTTTTCCAGCCTTCAGAGCAGCAATGTGGAGGGCATGCTAAGCTGAGAAAGAGTTTCCAATGTAGTTCTCTTTCATGTTTTCTTAGGCGCTCTGTGTTGGTGCCAAGTAAAAAATTGCAATAAGCGCATACTTTTCCACCCAGCGCGCCAACTCAACCAACATAAAGAACTTGGAAAAAATTCTAGCAACGACAGCGCGGTCGACGCAAGCAGCAGCAGAGCTTGTGGTGAAAACTCACGCCATTACAAACGCACACACATACGCGCATTGTCGCTGAAGCATGCCATGCACTGGTAGTGGTGCGGCAAAAGTGTGAGCGTCATGGCAGGCGCTTGAGTGAGCGCGCGCGCGTGTGAGTGTGTTGGTATTTTTGTGCGCACGCACACACACAAGTGCGGTCTTGCTTGCGGTGTGTCCTGACGCTTTTTTACACCCCATCTAGTCTGCCGGCTGCCGCTGAATGGTTGAAATAAAAAATGGTTGAAATTTTTTAACTCAAATTGAGTGAGCGCCAGGTATGAGTTGGTGAGCGCGCTGTCGTTGTGCAGCTAAGGCACGGTATTGGCAATTGCCGAGCGCAGCGCAGTGAGCGAGTGAGTTGGTAGACCATCTAGTGAGGTTCTATGAATGGGCCGTTGGCGGGCGGTGCGCGTTGAGGGGCAGCATGTGTGCAAGTGTGCATTTCTGCTCAATGCATTGGTGGTGTCACATGCCTGCACATACGCTGTGTATTTGTATTTGTTAGCTTTGTGCAATTTTTCTACTTCGTCGTCTCTTTATTTGTGTGTGTGCGTGCGTGTTTTTTACACAACTTGATTCATTAGCGTGTTGCGCTCGCATGTATGCTTTCATATGCATTTGCGGTGACTGTTGTGTTCTGAGCGCCAATGTTGTCTGCTGACTTACAAACACAAGCGCGCTTTAGACGACGTTTTTTAAATAAATTTACAGAGCGCAAAGCCATTAGTTTAGCAAATTCTCCCCCATTTCCAAATAGAGCAGCACTCAGCTGTGCGCATTGTTTGCATTGCATTTTTTACTGTTCTTTATTGGCTCTCGTCGCCTAATTAATGAGAGCGTTGCGGCTTGTGCAATGAGTGGTAAGTGCAGCGCGTTCGTGGAAAAGTTCTTAAAAACAGACAAAATAAATAGTTATTGCGCTGAAGCAGCTACAACGTTGTGCACTTTTTATACTTGCGGCCGGTGATTCGATTTCGTTGCGCGCTAGCACTGTCAATCATGCTGTTGTGCGCCTTCCGCCCCACATGCTAAAAAACTGCATTCTTACTCACTACCACAGCGCGCCATACTCCAGGCGCTCTTTGTTCTGTTGCATGCATGTAAAGCTCTCGCTTGCGCTCTTTGCTGAGCAAATTGCAATATGCTTTTTTTATTTCATCTTGTCACCGCATTCGCTGCAGCGCGCCAATCGTGCATTCTAGCTGTCATTGCTTGCAATGGTGGTTGTAAGCGCGCCATGCCGCTCTACCGCTGCACCGTTGTTTAAGTATAACATTTTTTTTGCGCCCATACTGTGTGAGTCTCTTTCTTCGCACGTCCTGCTCCACCTCTCGCGCTGTGTTGGTGATATGCAACGGCAGCGCGCACGTTCTGCCGCGTTCTGTCGCTCGTGGCTGCGTCGCCGCGCACTCTGTGTTGTGATATAATTTTTATAGTCGAGTCGGCTCGGCAGTCGCAAAAACGCAAGGCATCCGATATGCAACGGAACGCATTTTCGGACGCGGCCCGAGTCGATCCGAGTAGCGTCCGATCGCGCGTCCAGCAATAGTAAAGTATTTTTATTAATTTACAATAAAAAATTGTTGCTCAAGCGCTACCGCGTTGTGCTTGCGCGCAAATGTAGTAGTGTTGTGACTGCACTTGGTGCAATTGTTATTGCGTTGGCTGTATGGTTGTCACTGACGCAGCGCTGCTTTGAATTTTCTGGAAAAAAAATTACCTTAAAGCATCAGTAGCAACATTACGAATTTCTTTTAATAAATTAACAACAATTAAAGGCACAACAATTACAGCGATAAACGCGGCGCTGACCACAGCACAACCGCCACGCAGCAGCGAAAGCGATAACAACGCACACAAGCGCAAAAAAAAAAAGAAAAAACATATATCTTGCAAACACCATGTAATGGCAACAACAACGCAAACAATAATTAATAAAGTTGACGAAATTGTGCAAAATCGCCTGAGTGAGTGCAGTGGCCGCGCGCATGTGTGTGTGCGTGAGTGCGTAGAATGCGTTCGCTGCGCGCTGCCCAATGCCGCTTGCCTGTGCTAATGTGTGCGTGTGTGTGCGCGCAACTGAGTATGTGTGCAGTGCCAGCAGCAGCGTCAGCAACTGCAACAGCAATGGCAGCAGTGACAGTGGCAGTGGTTGCTGCTCAAAAAAGAAGGAAATTGAATTTATTCTTTTGACGCGCGTCTGTCCATCGCGAGCGCGCCATACTTCCGCTACTAGCGCGCTTGTTGCAATTCGCATTTTGCGTGCCGCAGTAAGCACAAGCTTATAGTGTTTAACAATTACAACAGCAACAACGACAATAACAAACATTAGGCATAACGGCATAACAACGTCTATTCAAAGTCAACAGCGCCAACTAGTGTTATTCCGCTGTTGCCATTGCTGTTGCCAGCAACGCCGTCGGTCAAGCTCAAAATAAAAATAAAAAATAAGCTAAAAAAAAAATTTAGAAAAATATAACGCGCTTTACGTACCAGGCAAATTTTGACAATTTTTAATACACGCACACATACGCGCGCGCCGCACAACAACACCACGCTGCAACCGAGCACACAGTGCATACGCTATTGTATTGCCATGCAGCGCGTCGCTGCACCACCTTCACTGCCCACCACCCCCAGCGCCGCTCGTCGCCGTACTACATCCGGCACCGCCGCCGTCACCATCGCCAACACTCCGCATTCGCACGCAAAACACCGCGCGTCGTATGCGTCGTGTGTACCGCGAATCAGCGCGCCGTCGCCACTCAAATGTTCTGTTCTGTTCTGTTGTGCAGTCGCGTACGCGTACCGGCGCACCGTTGACGTTGTTACTATTACTATTATATTTGATGGCTATTTTTCACGTTATTTTCACGATTGTTACTTAATTTTACACTTGTCGAGCGTTTTCCTGCTTTCTCGTCTGCCTGCGTCGTTCTTTGAACAGTCGGTGATGGTGTGGCGTTAACAACGCGTCAACAATATTTAGTGCATTTTTTACAGTTATTGATTTTTTTCATTTGTGATTTTAAGTTCCAACAATAAATTTCGAAAATAATGCCAATAATAATAATTGAAAATAAATTTTCGTCGATTTGATTGCAAATTGAAAATCACAAATAAATGTGCAGTGACCCACGGTGCAATTGCAATAAGCTTCGTACAAAAAAAAAATATATATAAAAATATATGGGAAAAAGTATTAAGAAAATATTGTGTTCAAGATAATTTAGTGCGCCAAATAAATTTTATAACGGTATATCAAGTGGCGAGTTCAAGTGTTTTGCCATATAAAAATGTAAACAAAGCCTAAGCTCATGGCTTATGTGTGGAGAACTCACTGGTTTATAACTAAAATTTAAACAAATAAAATGAAATAAATTAAAAAAAAAAAATTACATAAGCTAAAATAAATAATAATTGAATCATAAAATTTTCAAATATTGTAAAATTATTTGCAAAATTTATTGAATTAGTGTTAATATGAAACTACCAAAATAAAAAGCGCAAATTTGTGTATGGCGAATTCTGCCAAAATACTGTGAAAAATACTATAAAAAGTGTTGGCGGTCGCAAATCAGTGAAAGACGCTCAAATATATGGATTTGTGCTTATTAAAAGTACAAAGCACAAAAATATCGATTTGTTCTTACTGAAAGTCAAGCCTTTACGCGACATTCTTTTTAAATACGCATTTATTTCCAAAGCAAGTGACGCGCTTCAAATAATGTGAACTTTAGGCAGTGTTAAATTTGAGCTTAACTGTTAAATGTTGCATGCTTGCAAGTACAAAAAATATATATAATAAATATTTGTGTTGGCGCTACTGGGGAAATACAGCAAAACGATTTACAGAAAATAATACAAAACAAATTATAACAGCGTTTTAAGCCTCCTTAAGCCTACTTGAGTTATAAAATCCAATAAAGAATTTACGCCGCTAAAAATACTTATGTTCCACCCGCCAATAGTAACTCAAATCACTTCAATTCCGCTACAAAATTTTTCACACGCTACAATTGACGCGTACGAAATCTAGCGCTAGCAACTTTCATTCAAATAAGTCTTGACATTTTTTCTAACCAAAAATTAAATTGAAACTGAAGCTTTCTTACCAATTCTCAATACAGCTGTCTTTTTCTACCAAGAAATGTCAAGCCACAAAAATATATAAGCTATGTATTAACAGCGGAAATAAAAATAGTGGCGAAGAAGATTTGTGTTAGGTTAGGTTAGATGCCTGATCTCCCATATTGGGGGTCACATTTAGACGGTTATGTGAAAGAAGTTGAGAAACTATTGTAATTTTATATCAACTATCGGCAAAAATTCAGTGCTTTTTTAGTGCTCTTTGTCAATAGTTAATCTCCAACTGCAGGAGTTTTTCAACTTCCTTCACATAACAGTCTAAGTTTGACCTCAACGCCATGTTGAGAGATTAGATATCAAACCTAACCAAAGCTTTACTCTAAAACATTATTTAGGCAATTTTATTGTTAGTGTTGTTTTTAAAAACAATTTTTTCAGTAATTGAAAACCGTTCTTAAATAGTTTTCCCTTACCGTGTAGAAATTTTGAAATTTTTAACTAAGAATTTTGTTGACACCTTATAACCGTATTGTTGTTATTTTTATAATTTTGTTTTTAGGAAAAATTGGTTATATCTGAATTGTCACAGTTCTTTGACTTCAGTAAAAGACCGACTCTAAGCATATTCCAATTTCAATGTGGAAGCAATCGCTCAAAATAACATTATATATTCTATTTACTACAACTAAAAGTTTTTTCCAAGCTGTTCCCCAGAATTCGCTCTAAATATCCAACTCAAATTACAATCTAAAAGTGTAATTCTTTAAAATCCACCAAAATCTGTCGATTTTTATCCTAACCTGCCCCGCGTTTGGGAGGTCAGGCCTTAAACACTTGGGAGCACGAACCTTCAGACATCCTACGGAGCTGACGGGAATGGAAATTAAACACATTTTCCCATTTGTATTGGCTACTAAGCGTTTCTGCTAATTTAAAAGTTCGAAAGCAGCAGTTCTTTTTTTCTTTGGCTTCACAAAGGGATTACATATAGCAGTTCACGTGCGATCGTTAGTTTAGATCTAACCTAAACTACCTCAAATAAATAATAATAATGATCAGCAATTTTTATATTGGAATAACAGTGTGATAAGTAAAAGAGCGCTTCTGTTATTTATACGAAAATACTCGACCACATTTGCAAATAGATTATATAGATCATTGGGTCGCTCGCGGTATGGATGTTTGTTGTTAATTTTTAGCGTATTGAGTTCAGTCAAACAAATCAAATTTTTTGTTAGAAAGTTTTGCGTTTATTCTTAACTAAACAGATTTCTTTCTGAATGTTTGCTTAACTACTTATAGAAACTCCAGCTTTCACAAAGACTCAATTTTCGACTGTTCTTCGATAATTTAGAAAAAAAAATTCGGTTTGACTATTTTTAGAAAGCTTTAACCTCCTGTGCGTATTCTTCTAACAAAATTTTAAGAAAAAGACGTATTTAGTTTGAGTTCACAGCAGTTTATCGGTTCTTAACCAACTTTTGTAACGGGAGAATTGGCGAAAATAGTAAAACTTGTGAAAAATTGTAACTCCAAGAATGGCGTAAACTCAACCAACTCGAAATTTCCGTGACTTTGCAAGTTATTTTTTGCTCAATTGGTTATAAAGTGTTTCAAAATGCTAAATACCGAAATCTTACTGTTAGTCTTCGAAGGTTTTAAGTTTTTTCATAAGGAATTTCTTTCGATTTTTATTGTAATTTTAAAGTTGAAATACTTTTGCTCTCTGTTCAATTATAATAAGTGTAGCTGAGAGTAAAAAATTGTTATATAAAAATCAACAACAATAAATATATTGAAAAATCTGTGAAACAGTTTTATATCTGAATTATATAGAAAAATAAAAAATATATAAAAATGATAGAATAAGAAGAAAATAAAAAGCTAACACTGAGAGAAAAATGTAAAAAAATATGGAAAACAAAAAAAATAAAAATAAAATAAAATAAATAAAAAATATTATAAATTAAATATTAATTGAAAAAAATTCCTGACTAAACTACATATAAAAAATAAATAAAAATAAAGTACAACAAAAAAATAAATGTATATAATAAATAATAAATAAAAAAATGTGTAGAACATTTTTATATCTAAATTCCATAAAAAAATATGTAAACAAACACCAAAAAATAATTAAGCAATATAAAAAAACAAAAAACAAAGAACAAAATAAACTGGAACAAATTAATGACCAACTCCAACCATATAGAGTAAGGTCACTCGGTAGTTCGAAAATGCTGATATTAATTATATAAGGGATGGGGCAAGATTCGCTCAGATCTATCTATTTTAGGCACAAAGATACACTGTTATGAGTAAAACACGCTCTCTTAATATATATATTATATTCATTGAGATAACTCCCATATTGACCGATATATGCGGCACAAAGTCACGCGGAAGTTCGAAAATCGAAAGTGTATAATAATAATATACAAAATAGCTGAGAAGTAAATGCATCAAACCAGAAGAATAAACTGAAATTAAATCCTTAAGAATTAAGAATTTTTTTTCCGCTCAGAGCCACTAATAACTATAAATACTTTAATACAGATTCCGTTGGTTCACAACTTTATATGAAAAATAGTACTTAAACACAAAAATCGTAGTCAATAAATTTAAAATAAATATTAAAATAAACAACAACAATGCCAATAATAATAATAATAATAATAATAATAAACAAAAATAATAAACAACATTAAAATAGAAAAATAAAAATAATAAAAAAAAATAATTTCCGGTTCCAAGTAATCTCGAAAAAATATTATTTCATTTCAAATTGCAACCATGTCTCAGCTCCAACAACAAAGTGCCGCAATTCCCCACACAACTTTTCAATTAACGCAGCATTGCCAAAATGTTGGCCATAAACCATTTCAACTAAGAGTAACTGTAGTTTTCGCTATATTCGAGTACTCCGAATTTAAAGCGCATTGTTAATGCTCGGCAAAAAAACAACCGTGTGCTTTCCCACTTTATCAAGCCACAAAAAAAGTAGCTGGCGAAAAATGAAAAATGCTAAACAGCAGCGCGTAGACAACGAATTTTTGTCAGTTTTCATTTCGGCTTGACCCCAACTGCCACCCGCAGCAGCCAGACGAAACATTTGCTAACTCAGCTCACACTCACACACACAGACACGCAACTAAACCCTCCGCCTGTGAATGCCCGAGAAAAAATCACAATGCCACACGGCGCACCTTGGCGCTGCCACCTCTCGCGCTGGACACGGCTAGCCGGCGGTACTCGTTCGCTTATTTGCATCTTCCCTGAATTTTTTCATTTTCCTTAGTTCAATTTTTTTTGTGGAAAAATCGCAGTTTGTCGGTAGCCAGAGTATTACAACAAAGTAGTGCGAGAAATAGTAGAAATGGCGACGGCGGTTAATGAGCGATTTTTTTTTACTTTTTTGCTGTTTTTTGTTTTACTTGTTTTTGCATTTTCTTGTCTGCATTTATTTTTAGTTTATTTTAATTTTGTTGCATTTTTTGATTTCGTTATTTTTTCGGCTTTTCAATTTCCGTCAGTCTCCACATTATTTTCCTTGCTACAATTTTTTGTTGCGTTCGTTTTTGCACTCACTTTTAGCTTATTTTTTTTATTGCTCGTTTTCGCCTGTCCATTTTGCAGCAGTCATTTCTTTCTCTTGTCTTTTCGGGCACGCAAATTACAATTTACTTTTGGCAACTTATTTCCATTTGTAATGAATTTTTTCTTCACCAAATTTTTCGTTGCAACATTTTGACATTTTTTCTTCGCTAGTTTTGCTTTTTTTCCTTTTCTGGTGGGGTTGCTTTTTTGTTTGCGATTTTTTTTACTTTTTCTTAGTCATATTTGTCGTCCCTTTTGAGCTTTTGTTTTGATTTATTTTCTTTCTCATTTGCTTCGCTACATCCACCTCGCCCGGTCTGTGGTCCACCGGGAATGAAATGAAATCACTCAAAATAATTTTTTGCTAATATTTTTTAAAATTGAGAACTAAGAAATTTAGTTACTGAGAATCGATTTTCGGTAATTTATTTTTAAATCAAAAATCATGAATTGAAATCACTGAAAATAACTTTTTGCAAATATTTTATTTTTCAATCGAAAATTATGAAATTGAATCACTGAAAATATCTTTTAAATCGAAAACCGTGAATTTAAATCACTCAAAGTATTTTTTTCAAAATATTTGTTTAAATCAAAAATATTGAAATTAAATCATTGAAAATACTTTTTAAAACGAAAAATATGAAATTAAATCACTGAAAATCCATATTTGGCAACATTTTTTAAAATCGAAAATTATAAAACTAAATCACTGAATATCGATATTTGGCAATATTTTTTAAAATCGAAAATTATGAAATGAAATTACTCAAAATAATAATGTTTCCAATATTTCGTAAAACCGAAAACAATGAAATTAAATCACTAAAAATCGATATTTGGCAATATATTTAAAGTCGAAAAAAACATGAAATTAAATCACTAAAAATCGATATTTGGCAATATTTTTAAAATCGAGAATAATGAAATAAAATCACTCAAAATAATTTTTTGCTAATATTTTTTAAAATTGAGACTTATGAAATTTAGTTACTGAAAATCGATATTTGCTAATTTATTTTTAAATCGCAAATCGTGAATTGAAATCACTCAAAATAATTTTTTCCAATATTTTGTAAATTCGAAAATTATGAAATTTAATCACTGAATATCGATATCTGCGAATATTTTTTTCAAATCAAAAGTTATGAAATGAAATCACTCAAAATAATTTCTTCCAATATTTCGTAAAATCGAAAACTATGAAATTAAATCACTAAAAAGCGATATTTGGCAATATTTTTAAAATCGAAAAAAACATGAAATTAAATCACGGAAAACCGATATTTGCAGTATGCTAATTGCAGGGTGAATTTCATTTATTTATTAATTTTTTTATCCATCATATTTTTTAAAATAAAAATCTATTAGCAGCGAAGCATGTATTAGAAAATTTCAGAGAAGTGAAATTTCTCTCCAAAATATGAATTTTCTACTAATAATAATTTTTAGTACCGAAAAATATGAAATGATATCACGTCTAAGTAATTTAAGCGATATTTATCACCAATGTCGCATGAATTGAGAAGTTTCGCGGGTTCTACTCATAATTTTTTTTTTTTTTTATCAAAACAGTTGAAGATTTTTTTCTAAAATCAAAAATTATAAAATCAAATCAAATATATTTTTGATCAAATTTATCACAAACGATGCCTGAATTTCGCAAATTTCACTGCGAATTTCACACACAAATATTTTTCACCATAAACGTATATTAAGAACAACAACAAAAATAAAAATGTGCATGAGAAAATCGTGTCAATAATAATAATAATATAAGTATTAAATAAATTCAACTAACTGCAATGCTCAGCAATAATTTAGTATAAATTAAGCAAGCCTACACAAAGTTTTTGCTTAATTATTATGCCGAAATTTGTTTTTTTTTTTTTTTTGTTTCGCTATGCGTCAACGTGCTGATTTGGTGCTTTTTTCGGTGTGCGGAAACACAAAAGGCGACACATTTCACAAAAACGCGCCTAAAGTGTAACTAAAAATCTACGCATATATAGCAAAGACCTCCAAGCAGGTGCAAAACGCGCCCCGACGCCCACAACGCGCAGCGGACGCATAATTTTCACGCGTTGCGCGACGTACGATTTGGAAAATGCGTGTCAATTCGACAAACAAAATGCTTGATTTTAATTTGTTGACCGCCTATAGGCCAAGATGAATTCTTTTGTCATGCCCGAAAACTGTGTACCCCAAAATAAATTCACTAAAATTTCGCTTATTCGCAGGTTTTTTGAAAACTAAACATTTTTGTTGAAAAAAAAAATACACACACACATACATATATTTTTGTTGAGTTGAAAAAAGTATACAAGAATAATAAACAACTTAAAGATATATATTAAAAAAAATATATATACAAACAAAAAAAATTAAAATAATTTATAAAAATTTAAAAATGAAAATAAAAAATTACAAAAACAAATAAGTTGGCAAATTAAAATGAGTTTTTAGAATTTTACAAAGACACAAATATACATATATGTAGTCAAACATAAAGTGCAATCTAAGAGAGAATAATACAAAAATTAACAAAATATTATATATAAAAGAAATTAAACCAAATTCACAAAAAACAACAACAACTGAAGACACATATGCCACCAACATAAGCGTGTGTGGCATGCAAAGCGTCGAATTTGCAGCAAGTAGGCGATATAAAGCGACAAATAAGTTTGCAAGAAAGCATATCCAACAACAACAACAAGCGTGCAGCCAACAAACACACTTGCCAGATAGTTAAAAAAGTAAATTTCCGTTTTGCTTTTGAATTATTTTAAAATAAATCGACGTTATTGCATACGAAACAGTTATATACACGTACATATATATATAATATATAAAACAAAAGCAACAACAATCGCAATAACAAAACAGTTGTTGTAAATAGCAGCAGCAGCGGACGGACAGCAGGCAGCAGACGACAGCCGACGACAACTGCAGTGGCCGCAAGCTTTCCAGCGCCTCTCCAACGCCTACCAACAAAGCATCACCGACAAGCAGCAGCAGCAGCGACAGCGGCAACAACAATCACCATAATACGGCGCTTAATTAAGCAATACCTACGCGTTTGGCCCATGGAAGAATTGGTAAATTTTTACAAATACACACACACACATACATGTAAATATATGTATATATACATAAATTATTGCGTAAATACATAAGCATATTTTTCACAATAAAAAAGTATTTAAAACATGCAACATTATATACTTATGTATGTATATAATTTCCTATACCACATGTGAAAATTATATACATTCGTATATACTTACGTATTATGTACATGAAAGCATATGCATATTTTATACGCAAACCAGCCATATACTCGTTAATATATATGTACATATCTACTTTCATATACATATATATACAAACACATGTAATTGTAACACTTTAAAGTAAATATTATTCCTTAAATGTGAAATTTTCAAGCCAGCTTATTTACTTACGTAATATTTGTCGAAAGAGGCTTAAAAGCGGTACGTTTAAACTTTCGGATTCATCAAATTGAAGAGAGAAAAAATTTTGGTTGCGTAATTTGAAACAACAATAAAAATAAGATCTCTTTACTGCGCTGCTTTATGAAAGTGTATGTTCTATTGCACAAGTCGGCTGTTTAAGCGAGATTGTATATTCTTTTAAACTTACAGTTACTGTAAACTAATAACGATCCATTGCTCTTTTTAAAAATATCCCTACTTGTCACCGTTGCAAATAATATTAAAACACCAGTCTTGATATATATACTGAATCGAAAAGATACCGATGTTGAATGTTTATGTGTCTTTTAATCAGTATTCAGTCCAGTATGTCGACACTAGCTCTTTCAAAGCTCTCACTTCTAATATGCGGTACAAGTAACGGGTTCTCGGTTATAATGGTTACTGTTATTCTTGAAGGAATTACAGTACATAATTTTTTGAAGCATTGAAAATTAGTCTCGGTATTTCTTATATCCTCAATCCGAGTTAATATATTTTTCAGAAATATTACGCCAAAAGACCAATAGTTTTAAACAAGATCTATATATTGGAAACTTTTTCCATTTTATTTAACGTTCTTATATACATATAAAGACTTCTGAGATATAGTGCAGATAGGGCCGTTGAGATAAAGTCGAGATCTGAGTAGGAATAAAGTATGGTTGCTCGCTGATCCATCACTTGTTGGAGAAAAAAAATTGTTAAAAAGTGGTTGTAGAGCTCCGAGTCCATCCAAGGACTACGCTGCAAACTCCAGGCTCGGAGGCAATTGTCTCCAATACCAACCTTCTATCTGTCACTGAGTGCAGATATGGTGGCGTGACCCGCTCAATAAGCAATATTCAAAATTGACTTTGCAAACTAAACATTACTACACAAACAAAATTTTAGACATCAATTTCTTCAAAATTGGATTAAATTTGGACCTTTCTTCCTGAAAACACTTTTAAAAGAAAAAAAAAGAAAGTCTTTTTCATAAATTAAAATTCTTAATTTGATCTTCAAAGTCTATGGCGTTCCACTCTAATTAACACTCCTTGGGCCCAATACACTTGTCCCAACGTTTTTTTTTTCAATCCTCGAATCAGTTGTTTAAGTCAATTTCTGGAAAAATATTCAATGGGCGTAGCGATTCACGCTTAATGTCTCCAATTGACTCAAGGCGACAGTTTGAGTTTGCTGAATAGCCAAACGTCATATGAAACTAAATTTGGCGAATACGGTTATATTGTTTGAAAATCTGACGCAAAATTCACGAAGAATCAATGCAACGGTGCATTATCGTGGTACCAAAAACAAAGAGTCGACCCATAATTTTGGACTCTTCTTACGAATAGCTTCGCACAAACGACGCATAACACTCAAAAAGAATTCCTTGTTGACAGCTTGGGCGGTCGGAAGAAATCAGGAGTGCCTCACATCTCGATAATCGTTGAAAACTGTGACCCTGATTTTTGACCTGCTCAAACGTCAATATTTTTTTCGGTTTTGGCTCACCTTTGCCACGATATTCGACCGACTGAGCGTCTGTTTCTGTATCGTAAGCACAGTGATTTTGGAACCAATCGTGCGTTTACTTGTTTAGGCCCAAATGAAGTTTCAAAATGATTTTCAGTGATTCCGATATTCCAACGATGGTAGTAAGATCTCTGACTGTTCATCGCCGATTATCAAGCAATAATTTTTTTCTTTTATTGACGTGTTGATCATCAGTTGATGGTAATGGCTGTCCTGGACGTAGCTCATTGTCAACGCGTTCTCGACCTTCTATGAATAATTTGTATCAATCAAAAACCTTTTCCGTCATTTTGAACGTTTTTGAAAATATTTTCTAAATTACTCATGAACTGTATATAAGACAACTTGCATGGGCAATAAACTGTCAATAAGGTATGAACTGAGTAATATTAACAATCTGTGAGGTTGTTTTTGGTTTGTAGAGATCTACATAGATGGATTATATTGCATGTACAGAGATATATCTTCTGGCTTCATACGAAAATTGCTTATAATAGAGAGGGTTAAACACAGAAATTGTTGATACCTCAGAGATGCTACAAGCCAAAACTTTACTAAAGCATGGTTTTTCAAATATTTTTTTAATGAAGAATGTCTTAAAGGATCATCCATCACTTATAACAAATAGCAAGATTGAATCTGCGACATAAATATTATAGAGAACTAATCTACTTGGTTGTTTACGCTTTTTCATTGGGGGTGTTTTTTTACGTGGCGGGTCCCAAACCCAGCGCACAACCCTATGCAGCGGATGTTTCGCCTTCTCACTTTAGCTCGCCTTCAAACGGATGTTCTTAGGCTACCCAGAGTATACTTGGTCAAAAACCGGAAGTCATGAGCTGCTTGAGTCATATGTAAAATAATCGTTTCTGGCCACTCCCAAGTGAATGGCGATCAGAGAACTTTCCTCACTTGCGTGAACTTCTACACATGACTCCAATCTACTTGGTGTTAAGGATGCGGCTCTAATTAAAGGATGCGTGCAATGCCTTGTGATTCTATAAGAGGCCATCAAAAACTTGTTTTTTGTGAATTTTTTGAAGACGCGTTTTATATTGTAAGCAAAATAAACAAAAAAAAAAAATATTTTTACAGAATTTAATAAACCTTAATAATCGGCTACTAATTTTGAAAAATTTTAAATTTCCATGAGTCCGTAGACGATCTCAAGGAAAATCTCCGAAAAAAATGTGTCTAACAATAAAGTCAACTGTTTTTAAACCCTTTCCCACGACAGTCGGGTCTACGTAACCGGAATGGACTCGGATTTTATCCGGCCAAGGACAGTCAACTCGGCAGAATTCTGCCGCTACAACAACAACAACAACAACTGTTTTTTAAACCATCTCAAATTCAAAAACGAAAAAAAAAATGTTATTACTATAAGGGAAAGCATGTAATGATCGTAGTACCAGTCAGAATTCTGACTTTTGTTAAAATTTCGCTTCCCAAAAAAGTCATTCTTCTAACTGAGTGGCTTAAAAAATTCAAATTATTTTCAAAAAACATTTTCCTTCTATCATTACCAGACAAATATATTTTAGAAAGCCATGGGAAAGTTGCATTACAAGCGTTCCAGCCGAGCTAAAATTAGCGTTTCATGAACGCGCTTAAAGTTTTGGGCGCCGAAAACTCTGAGAAATAAAAAAAAAAAAACACGCGCAAATTATCGAAATTATTTCTCGAATAAAATTCAAATCTTCGGAGAATATTCTCGTATGTATGAAAAAAATATATTTTTTTTAATTCCCAAATTAATATAACTCCTCTAGCGACGAGTTTACGCTGTTGGCGAAAATAGCTTACTGGTGAGCAATTTAAATAACACAATAGCAACTACAGACTATAAATATATATACATACGTGTATACTATATACTCGTAGATAGGCAGCAGAAACAACAGACAGCATAATTATTGCCACGGAAGCAGCAGCAACACTATTAATTATTATTGTATTGTGCATGAAAATTTGCAATTGACTACAAAAGCAGATAACCCGAAGCTGTCACAGCCCAAAAATATAACGGGCTTGCATGCGTTATGCGTTTTTCAAGCGCTTCTTATGTGATAAAAAATTATATATACATATATATATATACATATACATTTATATGTACTTTTGTGTGTAAGTTTGGGTGTAAGGTATAGTAAATAAGTGCGTTTGTACACGAAAAAAATCCGAATTTATCTGCATATTCGCATTTAACACCACATCAGCAATAATTTTGGCTACCAACCAGCATAACAACAATAAAAAACAACACATTGCGAACAATTGAAAATTATCAACTGCCACTACCGCAAACAAGCAGGGTTGCCAGGCGAACGCCAGCGGTGCAGCAGCATTATAAATATATTTATTTGTGTTGAAAAAACAAAAAAATGCAATAAAAAACATGAAATGCAATTTTTAAATAAAAAACACAAAATAAAAGCGTTGATTTTCTATAGCCCTGCACCCAGACAACGCTTATAATTGAAAATATAATTTACATAAGCGCCACATAGGCGTAACATACAAATACACATGTATTTATGCTCACTTACGTATACAACTACAACAAAAAAAAATTAACACATAAAACATGAAAATAGCATTAATAAGCCTGCCACCGCATTGCCAAATCCACCGAAATCCGCTTGGCTGTGTGTGCAGACGTATTTACCGCAGCCAATATACCGTTAAACATACTTGGACTACGCATATACATACTTATGTATTTACATTTATGCACATCATTTCTTTTTTTTCATTTATATAACGTGTACATATTGAAAAATACATACATACATATGTATGTGTGTAGCTACGGTTCTATGTATTTACTTAATAATTTGCGAAATGAACCGAAAATCCGTTGCGTCCATTCATTAACAATAAAATTCATGCCAATACACATTATTTGTTCAATATATAGTATTTTTTTTAGCAATATTGATACATATGTATGTAAGTGAAAATATATTTCCATTTTTTTACTATTCTGGCGCATATCTATATATATTTTGGTACATATTTATATATAATTGTGTATATAAAACTTGTGTGCTGCCTTGATTATGAACATTTTAAATAGCTTCACGCATATACAGATATACTACATATATAATGTACATGTATATATAAATGTTTATTTATGTTTAAGAATATAAGCAATTGTTTGACGACGGCGAATATGTGACAACATTCTCATATACATACACACATATGTATATATTCTATAAAAATTTATTATATATATTATATATAAATTTCTGTATAACTATGTGCATATGTATGTATATGTCTATATGTATACGAGTATGTAACACACTTCGAAATCAATTTTTCAAAAGTATCTTCAATAACCTCCATTGTTCCAAAGCTTATAGTGTCACCTAAGATACAAAATAACACAGCACAACTTTTCCTAAGACCACAGGAGAACAACAAAACGGTATAAAGTAGAAATAACTGCTATTAAAACAGAATTTTAATTTTGTGTATTACGAGTACTTGATTATAAAGGCTGAGCCATATAAAATTTTAAATTTAAAAAGTCAATAAAAAAAAACTGCTTGATATTTTTCAAAGGTCTCATTTATTTAAAAGGTTGTTTTATGAAATTTATTTGTAGAAAACAATTTCGGACAAATGACCACCACGGCTGAGTTTACAGTAGCTTATCCGAACCACCCAATTTTGGAGTACTTTCTCGATGGTTTCAGGCCTTATGGCAGCTAAGGCAGCTACAGCAGCTTGAAACTCGTACTCTAGATCTTGAATTGTTTCTGGATGGTTGGCATAACATTTATCTTTAACAGCTTCCCACAGAAAATAGTCCAACGGAGTTAAATCGCAGCTTCTGGGAGGCCTATTCACATCACCTCTTTAGCTGATTATAGGATTTTCGAAGATAGGGTAAGATTGAGTGTAGCGTTTGCTGTATGGCACGTAGCGCTGCCCTGCTGGAACCAAATGTTGTCCAAGTTTTCCTCCTCAATTTGCTTGAAGAAAAATTCGGTTACATTGCGCGATATCGCTCACCATTGATGGTTACGGCGGTTCCTTCTTCATTTTCGAAGACAAATGGGCCGATGTTTCAACCAGACCAAAATCCGCACCATACAGTAATTCGTGCTGGGTGCATTGGCTTCTCGACAATTATGTGCGGGTTTTCTGTGCCCTAAATGCAACAATTTTGCTTGTTAACGTAACCATCGAGGTGGAAATGAGCCTCGTCCGAAAAGACGATTTTTCGGTAAAATTGACCTTTTTTTTTTGCAATATTTCTCAGTTTTCTTCTAGTGAATAGCGACCCATTTCGTAAATTTTAGACTTTTTACTGAATATCTGTCACTTTCCGAATGGTATTTGACGTTTCTAATGACGAAATATAGATAATTCAAATTTAAAACGTTAGATGGCCCACCCGTTACCATATCTGATAGCAAAGGCTTCAAATATTTATAATGTGTTGTAATGAATCGTATGCAATTTCGAATTTTTTGACGATCCGTTCTTTTGTATCTTATTTAGATTATGATGTATTGCTTCACACTCATAACATCACATTTTTCCAATTTTAAAATATAACACTTGTACCGTGTATGAAACGATCAAAGTTCTAAAGAGTCTCCCAGCAAGAACGACAGAGTATTACAATGAAATAAAGCACTCAAATTGAGGCCAAATGTTTCCTGTTTTTTTTTTTTTTTTTTTGTTTTTTTGCTATGCAGATAAATTAAAGCAATTTTTGTTTTGAACAAAATGTCGACCAAATGACCGTCACAGCTCCGTTTGCATACTCTACATGTTTCCGACAAGTTTTGCCTACAGTACGAATGAAGCCTTCAAGCTCCTCAAGCGTTGCTGATTGATTGGCGTAAGCCTTTGATGTGACATTCCTGCAGAGAAAATAATCTAGAGGCGTTAAATCGCATGATCTTGGTGGCAATTCGAGTGGGCCATTTCTCAAAATTAAAGAATCGCAAAACTTTGCAAACAAACTGTCCTTCTTTAGACGAGAAAAAAGGGACAGCGGATCATATTATTGGAAAGAGAGATCGATCGTCCGATTTCACTGAATGCCGGGAAAAAAGGTCGGTAAACATCGTGTTACAATACGCGCTCATTTCGTATGAAATAAGAACCGATGATGCCGTCATACCACAAACCGCACTAAACGGTCCATTTTTGGGTACGCAGTTACGTGTCCTGAACCACATGAGGATTTGACTCACCGCAACAGCTACAATTTTGTTTTTTGACGAAGTCATTAAGATAGAAATGGGCCTCTACTGAAAAACAGATTTTTCGATGAGAAAAAAAAAACAGTAGACTTACTTATATTACATAAATTTCTTCGGTGAGAGTAAATTAAAGCGAGACGATATTGAAGTGAACATAGCACCTACAAAATCTTTCAGCTCTACTTAGTTGTTGGTGTCTTAACCAACTGCTGATCAAATAACATCCATGCAATAACGTTATAAGTCTTAACGGTGGTCAAATAATAAAAATTGTTGGAGGAAAACGAGATACAGAGTTATATCAACACATGTGTAGCTTCTGACTGCCTAGTGAAATTGAAGGCGACTTTCTGGTATCAGAAAGCACTTGACCAGAAAAACAGTGCCATCGGACCTAATTCAACCGAAATTAAAACTATTTTCGCTTTTCCAAAAACGTCCAATATCAACTTTCAAAATTTTTTTTAACATTTTCTAAATTCTAAATCCAAATGACAGTCAGAAATTAAAAATATAAACAAATTGAAACGTGCTGTTTGAATGGCCTAGAAGAGGTGGGGCCACACTTATGAAAATCGCAAAATAGAATTTCTGGCTTGTTTCCAAAAAATAATCTTTATTATTAACTCTAAAATTAGTTTAGTTGAAGTTTAGACAGCCATGAGACTAATCGTGGAATCGTTCTTATGATCCCACTTGAATGATGGTGCGCTCTACGCAACGGATATGTGTTCCGTAGAATCAAGAAAAGTATCGAAAAAGCCAATTCCAGGAATCAGTTATGTGTCCGATAACTTTTGTTTGTGTTTCTAAGGCATTTCTCTTTTTTAAGGCTCCTACGAGGTGTGTTCAAAAAGAATCGCGAATCGTAACTGACAGTTTTCTTCGATTGGAAGGGAAGAACGGTCAATAAGGAATATTACCTGCAAGTTATGCGCAATTTGCGCGAAGCAATTCGCCAGAAACGCTCGGATTTGTGGAAGAACAAAAATTGGCTTTTGCACCACGATAACCCCCCTGCTCACACACATCGTTGCTTGTGCGGGACTTTTTGGCCAAAAACAACACACTAATGATGCCGCAGCCACCGTATTTCCCAGATCTGGTCCCCTGTGACTTTTTCTTGTTCCCTAAACTGAAGAGGCCCATGAAAGGACGACGTTACGGTTCTCTCGGTTCTTTTGACGAGATAAAGACGGCATCGAAGGAGGAGCTGAAGAAGATAAAAAATTTTTTAAAGTGCTTCGAAGATTGGAAAAACCGTTGGCACAAGTGTATAATATCTCATGGGGATTACTTTGAAGGGGACAAAATATATATTCATGAATAAATAAATAGTTTTTGAAAAAACACAAAATTCGCGATACTTTTTGAACACACCTCGTATTCGACGTTATTTTTACAACAAATGTATGTCTTTTAGTATACTCTCTAAGCTTAGCGGCAAAAAGCTTAATAGTTAAAACAACAAAAACTTTGTGTTTCATTGTTCAAATGGGTTAGTTTGTAAATTGTTCTTTTTTTCTGTTAAAGAGAGCCAACACGATTGTTTCCGAACTCAATTACTTCAAAAATTTCGAAGTAACTGTCGTTATTCAACGAATGTCGGGGTTGAACAAGCTGTCGACGAACTAAACATAAATTCCACTCGGTTACTTTCGTTCTGGAAAAAATAGTTCCCTCGTGAGAAACACACACGTTCACAGAAATTAAAAATTTTAAACTAAAATTAAATTAGTTTATAAATTTTCTTATATAATATTAAAATCGGAAAACAAATTTTGGCTTCGAAAAAAAAATTAAAAAAAACATTCTCGTTGACTTAATGTGGCTCAAACTTCACGAGAACCCCAAAATTAAATTTTACAAAATAAGGAATAAATTAAATAGACCCACCGAGGCACAAAAAGAGAGAGAAGAATAATAATTTTTTTTCATTGAGTTATAAAATTAATAAGAAATAAAAATTTTTCCCAAAAATTATCAAACTTTAACTGTTAATATCTTTTAAACGGTTGGGTTTTCGAAAAAATCATACTCGTAGGAGACCTTTTTTTCTAAGGAACAAGATATTTTTTCAAGTAGTTGGAAGCGAGATATAAATTTTTCTATCTGATAATAAGAAAATATAGAAAACTGTATGTAGGAAGACCTTCCCGTTACAATTAAAAACTCATATTTGGAGAGGCTTTTTTAGAGGTGTCTAGGAACCTATTTTTCCGAGTACCAATCGAAGAAAAAAATTTTTTTGAATCACCCTAACCTACATACAATTAAATTTCATTCAGATACATATCTCAAAAACGGATGAACCAATTTTTACGATCCCAAAAAAAAAAATCGCCTTATAAATCGCTGCTTTGAAATCGGTTTTAGACAAACAGTGTCTTAGATAAAGTTATTCAAAATGATCCGTGGAACATTTTCGGAATGCACGATTTTTCCATTTTTTTGTTCCCTGTAAATCAGCCCGTTCTAATATACATACATATGTACGCATAATGTATGATCATCTGTGATTTTTCAAGTGAATGAGTGAAACAACCCAATGACATTGGCCTTCAAAATGGCCAGAGATCAAAAGTGGGAACGTCAATACACCGAACGGCTGCCAAGGCAGAACAAGGTGCGTAAAATCTAAAAAAAGTAAAATAAACAAAAAACCAAACGAAAGATCAGCGTAAATATTAACAATTATGCACAGTGCCGAATAGTGGCCAACACCAACAAAAACCAGCAAAAATCAATGAGAAAAAAAACTGAAAAAAACAAACACAATAAAACATCGAAACAAATTTACGATTATTTAAGTAAACATGCATACTTCAAGTTAGCCTCCGCTTGCACACACACACACATACACGCACAGAAGTGCATATGTAAACATGCAAACAATGCACCGCAGCACTTGTTGTTGGTGTTGCTACGGCTGCTGCTGCTGCGATCAGCCGGTCAGCTGACGGAGGTTAAAATGGAGGTGAAGGTAACGCGTACGGTCAACGTCACAGCGCGACGCAATGCAACTCAACGCAATACAATCCAAACGAAGGGACAGCAGAGCCGCCGATTGCAGCTGCAGCAACACAACAATAATAGCAACTTAAATAGCATGAGATGAACAGCAAGCCGCGTAGCTCGTATCAGTTCGGTGACTGTCGTCGTGTTGTATTGCGTGTACGAATACAGCGAACGATCGGTAAACATTTGCGCGGCGTAAGGACACAAGTTCAAGAAACTGACAAAGGCATAAGTCATATGCAAGATGCAAGCGTTGTGTGACAGCAATGCGCACATATACAAATATATATATATATTTATATACACATAAATATAAATGGATAAATGCATATCTCATTGATATATATGTATATCCAATGCAGCGTCAATAAAGGCGATACGCGCTGCAGTCTTTGTGACAGCGCGTCTGGTGGAAGCTGCAGTCTGTCGGAAGATATTTACAGCGCCCAACAATAGCAACAACAAGCTAAATTAGTACTTACGCAGAACAGACATAATTGCAAGGCAATTAAAATATTTGAGTATTAAGACGCGAAGCAATTTTTTAAAGACAACGATCACACTTACGCAGCGGTAGAAGAGATTTTGAGGTTAGAAAAAATGTTTGATACTGGAAATCAAATTATTGTAAAACAAGAAAAAAAGTGTTAACTTTGGTTGCAACGAAGTTATAATACCCTTCACAAATAATAGAGTTTGCATACAAAAACTTGAATTGGATCGTTCAGTTTGTATGGCAGCTATATGCTATAGTGATCCGATTGAAATAATTTCTTTCGAGATTACACTATTGCCACAGACAATAATGTAGGTGAAGTTTCTTGTCGATATCTCGCCAAATAAAAAATTTTTCCCTACAAAGACTTGATTCCGATGGTTCAATTTGTATGGCAGCTATATGCTACAGTCACCTGATTTGAACAATTTCTTCAGAAATTGCATTGTTGCCTTAGGTAATGTTACATGCCAAATTTCTTCAAGATATCTCGTCAAATGAAAAATTTTTCCCTACAAAGACTTGATTCCGATCGTTCAATTTGTATGGCAGCTATATGCTATAGTCACCCGATTTGAAAAATGTCTTCAAATACAGCATATTTCCCTTAAATAAAAATCTCCGTCAAATTTTGTGAAGATATCTCCGCAAATTAAAAAGTTTTCCCCACAAGCACTAAAAGCCGATCGTTCAGTTTGTATGGCAGCTATATGCTATGGTGGTCCGAAAGCGTCAATTCCGACAAATGACCAGTGTCTTGGTGAGAAAAATTGTTGTTCAAACTTTCATGTCGATATCTCAAAAATTGAGAGACTAGTTGGCGTATCTACCGACAGAGAGACAGACGTAGAAAATAGAATCAGCTTGTCACAGCTATCATTTATATATAGATTTTAAAAGGTTTCCGGTTTCCTAAGATACCCTGCAAGGGCTATAAAAATAGATTTGCTTACTTCTTTCGATCACATACATATATACACAAATAATATTCCATAAATTCTTGAGGTTCTCTAGTTGACTACAGTATTGAATAGGTAAACGTAAATATACATAAATACATTTGTAATAGAATAGCGACTTCAGTCCGTCAGAGGCGTTATTTTCCTCATTGAAATTGCAATAAATGCCACACAGCGGCAATAAAGGGTGTCTTTATACGTGTAGTAAATCATAGTAATTATATTACACATATCTCTATAAGATTTAAGCAGCAAATAATTTATAGCTGAGATAAAAAAATATTTATAATCGATTGTTTTGATGTAACAGTGAAATTAAATCAATTTACGAAGAATATTTTATAAGATAGTTTTAATAATATAAACACATATTAAAATTCCAAGGCTCTTTCCAACAACACTATATCTCTATATACCATTAAGCTGTATGGCAACAAACTGGTTTTTAGGTATTTTATCAAACCACTTCTTTCTTTTGGAGCCTTCAAAATAATTGATTTCATATTTGGAAATTATGCATATTGAAAAATATTCCTAATAACAAGACTAAATAGTTATTAAAAAATAAAAACATATGGGCATTATTAAACTTTTTCTATTACACCACTGGTGTGTAACGTTTTTTAAATATATGGTAGTCGAAAAAGTCTTTTCGTATTTCTAATCAAACTCCAAATGTTTTTATGTTTATAATAATAACTAATCAGTGTAAAACTTTCATCAGTGTAAGTCGAAATTTTGATATATCCAGAACGGAAGCGTGCAAAGTATTGTTCTGCTAGACGAACTTATACAGCATCGTCTTCATTCTTGCCTTTTTTGTACAAAAATTTCAAACTATGGCGAATTTCTTCATATTTTCACTCATTTTTGAACAGCTGTAATTTTTTTTCAATTTTTCTGAGTTTAATTTTTTTTTTTCTTGTTGAATGAACCTATATTTCTCACCTTTCCAACACTATGTACAGTTATGGACAATAAAATAGAATCATCCATGGTACTAATTTTTCGTTCTCAAAAAAATTATGAATTTGATTTAAATTGAACTAAGTTTTATTTTTATTATGTTCTTCATATCAAGTGCTATTGGCAGCAGTAAAAATATTGGGAAAGAACAATTCATAAATGTTACAAAAACTAAGGTAAAGAATATATTTCAAAAATTCGATAGACAAAAAAATAGAATCAAAATCTTTAACATTAAAAAAAGATATTTTTTCAGGGGAACTAAAAGAAAAATTGGTAGTACATTGTAGTGTGTTCTTAATCGTCTAATACCGATGCACATCTTTTTTCAGGGGAACTAAAAGAAAAATTGGTAGTACATTGTAGTGTGTTCTTAATCGTCTAATACCGATGCACATCTTCTAGGCATAGACCTAACTAGACTACCGAAATTATTCTATGGAGCAGAATACCAGACCTTTGTACCTTCTTTCAGAATTCTGCCTTATTTTTCGGTTTAAGAGGTGCAATATTTTCCTTAACAATTTTCCGTAAGTTTTTGATGAGTTTCAGAACTGCTGATTACTCTGACCAAGCCTTAACGCTAGCACCATGATCTGAAAACCATTTTTTGCAAGACCTGAAGTATGTTTCGGGCCGCTCTCTTGTTGGAATTGCCAAAATGTAGGGCGAATTCCATTCAGCATTTGGGATTATGACCTTATCTAACCTTTTTTGAACGGCGGACTTACGCGCAAATATCATTTGATATTAATTTTGCTTTGAGACCATAAAATGTCGAACCACGTGTTCTTAATTTTCAGCTCCGCCTTAATTAATATGTCGTTTTGCAAACTGAATACGATTGCATCTATGCCGTTTTTTCAGCATTGGCACCTTTCGGGACCATGTGCCAAAGCAATTTTTCTCCACAAGTCGTCTTCTTACTGTTCTGGAAGAAATTTTTGCACATAATTCTTATTGAATGGCTACAGAGTCCTTAAACGGTACGCGCATCGGCAATCATGCAATATTTCGAACGACTTCTCCAGTCATTTTTTTGTGGTCGGCCTATTTTTTCAACCTTTTTCAGAAATGTTAAGGCCCAAACAAAAATGTTTGAGACATATTTCATACGTTTACAATCTGCCTTGACGCGTGACCCATTCTTTGCAAATTTTGGACGCACAATCTTTCCTCCTCTGAACAGTGTTTTGCTCGACCCATTTTTTTAAATAAATTCATAATTGATACAATTATTCATTTCACAGATCTAATTAAGTTAATATAACTACTTTTTATGCTTTTTAAATTCAACATTTTTCATTTATGAAACTATTTCGCTATTAATTCTATTATTTTGTCACTAAGCACGAGGTACGCTATTTATATTTTTTTAAATTACAGTTAAGTGTAAAACTCGACAATCCTATCTTTTCCTCTTTTTTAAAAGTACATATTATTGCCTTTGTTATTATGCAGAAAAGTTACTACATAGATGAAAAATTTCAAAAAAATTATGCCATTGTTTCAAAGCAACACCTTTGGCCAAAAAGCCACGCATAGACCAGTTTGATCCTTTGCGATACAAAATGGATTGGATTGCTATTATTTTAGTTAAAACTAACTTAACTGAAACCAAAAGAGAGTTTAGCCAAAGTATTTGTGATATGCGATCATATTTATTTAAACAAAAATAAATATTTTTTAATTCTAAGAGTTCTAAGATTTCAAATTCAATATTTGTAAGTGCTATTTCCTTGCACATCCAAAGGTGCCGCCACTAAAAAGCCCCTCCAACTGCGGTTTCGTCAAATCTAATCTTTAGCAAGTGCCTTACTAAACCACGATGTTCTAATTATTAAGTGGAAATCAACAAAAAATAGAAACAAACAAGAATAGCACTTATCGTGCACATATACATACATACATATGTACATATATACACATTAACTTGCCATCAAATTTGCAAAAAATCCCACAAATGCTCACTAGATTGGCGTTGGTACCCTGCAAAGGCAAATAGAAAAGTAAAATAAATTTAACTAAACTGAAAAAATATATTAAAAAGTCATGATTAAGTGGAAATATGGACGGTACGTAACTTAAGAATGTCGTTCACAACAACTACAACAATGTTTATTAGTATACATTTCACAAGAAACTAACTGTAACGCCAAATAAAGTGCAAAAAATACAACAAAAAAGCGCACTTTTTGATAATTTCGCGGCCATTGTTGTAATAAACGCAATCACACACATACAAACATGTGAATATATACACACATGCACCAGCTTTGAGGCGCGGCCTAACAATGAGGCGATTCTTGCAAGCAAAAATCAAGTGTTTTGCGCAACTTTTCGCGAAATACTGGCATCTATATTCATAATATATATATGTACATATATATGTATATATATATATAAATAAATGCAGTTACATACATGCGCTGCGCTATCAAAATGTTCCTTTTATTCCACTTTCCCTCCGCTGCTGCCCCATTGCTGATAAGAAACGAAATTTCCGCTTTGTTAGTGGATGTCGCGCGATTTGTTGTTGTTGCTATTATTATTACAGCTGTCATACATGCATGCGCACACATCTACACACATACTATGCACATTAATAAACATGTAAATATGTAAGCGCATAATTACACTTTGGCGTTGCAATAATTTTTTGCAATAATTTTTTTCGAAACCTTTTTATTTTTTGATTTTTTTTTGTGTTTTGTTTGCACATTTCGTCGAACAGATTGCGCTCACGCGTGCGTTTGTATTGCTTTATTACCACCATGTAAATGTGTGTATGTGCGTGCGTGCGTGCGCAAACTTGTCGATTATTCACAAAAAACGGATCGTTCTGTGCCAGAAATGCACGAAAATAAATATTTTTAATAAAATATATCAATTTTGTTGTTTGTAATGCCGAAGGCTACTCGCAAATTAGGTCATCATTATGTGTATGCACGCTGACAATAACAACAACCAAATGTTATAATAACAATCGCAATGTTTTACTGATAGGAAGCTCCCTGCAGTCTGTCAAGGTTCTGAAATTTTATATTACACTGACTCAAACAATTAGTCACCAGTGCACTTCGGTGTCGGGCATGCAGTGAGTTTGATCATTTTTATAGTAAAAAAAAACAGAATTATCTAAAAATATTATGTAAATTAGGGTAGCTTATGCCAAATTTGGTGAAGATACCTCAGTAAATGAAAAAGTTTTCCATTGAGAACTTGGTTTGAATCGTTCAGTTTCTATGACAGCTATGTATATGCTATAGTAATCCGAACTGAATAATTTTTTTGGAGATTATATTTTTGCTTTAAACAATAATCCATGTCAAATTTAGTGAAGATATCTCAGTAAATGAAAAAGTTTTCCATACAAAAGCTAAGTTTGTATTGTTCAGTTTATATAACAGCTGTATGCTATAGTGGCCCGAACTAAATTTTTTTTTCGGAAATTATATTATCTGCTTAGGGAATAACTCAAGCCAAATTTACTAAAGATAACTCATCAAATGAAAAAGTTTCCCATACAAGCACATGATACCAATAGTTCGGTTTGTATGGCAGCAAAATGCTATAGCGATCCGATATTGGCAGTTCCAAGAAATAAGTAGCTTCTTGTAGAGAAAAAGCTGTGTGCGAAATTTTAGATCGATATCTCAAAAACTGAGAGACCAACATCAGTAAAAATTACTTTCTCACATTCTGCAAAGTCACCAAATTCATTACAGAGTTAAAATATTCTACAGAAAATGGATCTAGTCTTAAAAACGAAGAGCTAAATGCAAATTACAATTGATTTTAATACCAATTGCTCGCCCATAACTATGCGGTTTAATTAAATTTTCGTTAAACTAAATGATTTATTAATCTTCTAAGGTTCTAGATTCATTTCAGAATCAAAATGGTTAGCAAAATTCTTATAAAAATTAAACTTTTTACAATTTTCATTAGTTTTTCAGGCGAATGATTAACCCCAAGCAGTAATAAATTATTTTCTCGCTTTTCAATCACTTCGTTTTATTGAATAACCCATAATTTTTCAATATTGATCCAACTCTTTGAAGCTCTTGCTTCAGTTAAAGTGTAAGTGGTGGGGAAGAGAAGGCAATTTACCATAAAACAGTTTGTATAGAAGTTACTTTTTCTATAATCAATATTTACTATTTCCACTTCTTCCTCATTATCATCTTCGTCTTCTTCCTATTCTTCTTAGACTGTCTATAACCGTTACGAAACTTCGCCAATTCCAAATTCGCGAACTTTTTCAAATTTTAAATATAGTATATTAAACCTTGCAAGCCGTTGCTAAAGTTGACTCCTTGACAAAATGTCTCATTTTTCCCATTGTAACTTCTCCATATCCTTCAAGTTGGAACATTCATGTCTCAACCGGCTGAAATCTCGGCTTTCACAGCGATAATGTCTATCATTCTCGTGCCCTCCATTCTGCCGATGCTAATTTTCAAAGGTAAGGTCTTGTCTTAGATACCCTGTTTTAGGGATCACCGTGTTGCCTGCATCTTACCTAGAAGTAGGAGCTTTTTTGTCTGTCAGCCATCAAGACTACCGCAAAGTACTTTTACTGTATGACCTGTTTTGATAGTATTCTAAGACCTGCGGTATTTTAATCTTCTTGATTATTTTTCGTATTTCATCATATAACCAATTTGTAGAACTAGACTCTCACTCACTTAATTGGGTGTGTGTTTTTAATGGCAAGTGGCTTACGTTGTATTATTATTTAGCAAAGCGCCTGATTGTAGGCAACGTTTTGTTCATAATTTATTATTTTATTGCGATTTTGGGTACCGGAATTACTTTTGTGTACAAATTTAAGCAAATTAAGTGAAATAATAAGCCACAATGAAGAAAATAATAATAATAAAAGTTTTTTTTGGTCAAAATTATTTAATTTGAGTGGCAAAAATCTAGTTATTTGTTACCAAATGCTTTCCAATTTTGGTTTGTTAGCTGTAAAAATTCGTTTGATATCCATTAACCTGAAACAATATATTTTTTTTTTTTATAAGATACTGGTCTGGACGAGTCTAAAGCAAATATATTGTTTTTACAATCAATTATGGGTGCTTAAAAGGAATCCTTCCAATTTAGAAATTCTGAGCTTATTATAATTTTTTTATTGAGTTATAGAAAGTATTTATGTATTAGGTTGTCAAATATCTAACTTTCGCCTTTTTGCTCTTTATTCAATGTTTTATAAAAAGTGTTAACTAATCGGATTTAGTTCAAATATGCGCCGTTTCGTTCGATAATCTCTTTCCATCTAGACAGCAACTTCAGAATACCCCCCTCGCAGAAGCCCTCCTCCTTATTTACACTCCTGGGACAGCCACTTTGCACAAGCTTTTTTTGAGTTCAACTTAACACCAACAAAGGCGTTCGCCATGGACAGGAAGAGGTGGTAACCACATGGCACTATATCCGGGCTATATGGTGGATGCGATAGCCGTAGCCGTAGCTTCTGACGAGTCATCAACGAAGTGTGTGGTCTGGCGTTGTCTTGGTGGAACACTACTCCCTTCCTGTTGTTCATTTCTGCACGCTTCTGGTCGATCGCCAGCTCCAGTTGTTCGCAGTAGATGGTAGAATCAAGCGTCTGGCCATATGAGAGCAGCTCATAGTGGATTATTCGCTCTCAATCCCACCAAACACACAGCAAAACATTCCTGGCTATCAATCACGGCTTGGCCACTGTTTGGGACGATTCACCGGCCTTCGACCACGACCGTTTTCGCTTGATATTGTCGTATGTGACCCAGTTTTCGTAGTCAGTCACCATCCTCTTCAAAAATGCGTCGAGTTCGTTCCGTTTCAGCAGCATATTGCAGGCGTTGATTTGGTCCAGAATTTTTTTTTTTTGCTTCAAATCATGCGGCACCCAAACATCAAGATTTTTTTGTGTATCCAGCCTTCTGCAGATGGCTTAAAATGGTTTGGTGGCTAACTTTCATCTTCTGGGCGATGTCACAAGATGCCACATGCCGATCTAACACGATGTTTTCCATGATTTGATCGGTATTCGTCGTCACAGGTCTTCCGCCGGGTGGCTTATCCATAGTGTCGTTTTCCCCCGCTCTGAACCGCCGAAACCATTCGTCCGCAGTTCGAAGTGATAGCGGATTTGCCTTTAACGTTTACATGTCTATAACTGTTGGACGCAATATTTGTAGGTTTTGTCTAGACCTTTCAAACAATGTATAGTATTGCCAGATACGAGCTTTAACGCTTTATACATAGCCCCGAATTTCAAAAAAACAAAAAGGAGGAAGGGGATATTTGACAACCTAATATACTTATATCTTTTCTTTCCGTAAACCGATTGATCAAATATTTCAACAATGTACTCCATTAGCTCCCAAACAAGATGGTTTCTCGGGGGATGGAAGGTACATTTTCCTCAATAGTTAATATCTGTCAGTAGCGTTTCATGCAAAGCATGAGCTTATGGTACAAAGTGACTTATTATAAGTCCAATGATACCATCTATGAGCTGCAATTGCACTTCACTAATAATATAATAATCTACTTTAGCCGAACAGAAGGGCATAGCGGTTCTTTATCATGAGCACACTTCGCATAAGAAAGTTTGTAACGCTCAGTTCAGAATGAATTTTAATGTACTTAATCATCAATTTCTTCTCTATTTATTTACTAAATTGCTTAAATGAAATGCCGGGCGCATAATTTCTTCAATACTTAAAAGCCACATACATACATATAATTATGTAATAAGTTTTTACTTTATATGCGTTCAGCTCATACGGTGCTTCCACTCAGCACTTATGCGCTCTACAACAAATCGATAAATCAACAAATATGCTGAAAAATTGACAACTTGCAAAAATGTACATTAGATAAGTGAAACGTGACTTTCTAGAGGTTCGTATTGTGTTAGGCGGTGACGGCGGCGGTGTGGGCAGCGCTGTTGAAAACGCAATTATGTAGGTCAGTTTGCCTGCCGGGTGCTAGCGACAGTGGACCGACAACACATGCAGACAAACATACATATATATTATTATACAAACATATACGTATGTATAATACATATGTATATATGTATGTGTATATATATTGTAAGCTTATGTACATCTATATAAATGATAAACAATGACAAAGTGCATAATACAGTTAGTGATATCACTGCATATCGTCACCAAAAATGCAAAAGAGCGTAACATCAAAAAAATCGAAAATCGCTATGAGATATATTAACCAATTTATAAGCATTTTATAACCAAATGTTAACCAATTTATAACCATTTTATAACCAAAACCCAAAATTCTTTGCAATTTGAGTGATTTCTATTTTATCATTTTGCCTTCGCCTCTCAACTATTAAAAAGTGATGTTATGTTATTTTGCATTGTATGTGCCGATATGTACATGGGTGTGTGAGTTTTTTGTTGATTTTTTTCTGTTTGTGTGTTAGACGCCCGAGTCACATTTGCGGCAATTAAAATGATGCATGCATTATTAATTTGACATTTTTGTGAAATTTTTACGGCAACGAAAAACCGTAAATTAGCGCTAAATTTCACTTTTTGATTTACATTGGCGCATAAATAATTGAATAATTGCAGCTACTGTTTGCAATTAAATAAATTTTGTTAAATTTTACTCAAGTGACTGCGGCGCTTTATTTTATTATTAGATTTGCATATTATTTATTATTACTTTTTGTAATTTTTAACTATTTTTTTTTAATATATTACACGATTTTTTAGGTTTTTAAAAGTTTTTTTTTTGGTATTAATTCTTATTAGGGTGACCAACTGAGTCAATTTAACGAAGTCTGCCTGTCTGTATATACGCAAAAGTCCCACAATTTTTGCAATATTGCTCCGAAATCTCGTACACGTCCTTTTCTTTCCATAAAGCTGTTTATTTGTCGGAACCGCCGATATCGGACAGCTTTAACATATAGCTGTCATACAAACTGAACGATCTTAAGCTAGTGCTTGTATGGAAAGCTTTTACATTTGAGGAGATATCTTCAAGAAATTTGGCATGAATTAATATCTAAAGCATTTATGCAATATCCGAAGAAATTTTTGTAATCGGCGCCCTAAAACATATAGCTGCCATATAAACTGACTTACTGAAATACAGCAGTAAAACGTATTCTAGCTTCAGTGCAGCCGAAGTAAACTTTTTTTCTTGCTTTTTTTGTTTTGGCTTCTCAGTATAAGTTTACCAAAAAAATCTCAAAATGTTGGCTCACACTTTATAAAAAATTCCATTTATGCACATTTCTTAATTTTTTTTTTTAATTTTTCAACTTTTTCACATTACCATTTTGTATGCCTTCACTTAGTCATTTTATGGATTTTATTCATTTATTGATTAATTTTGCAATCCCACTCAGCGCTACTGCAACTTCGTTTGCGCAAATTTTTCTTATCGCCTCATTGATAATCTGCCTAACGCAATGAAATTACGAAACCCTGGAAAGATATTGCAAATATGGAAATATTACATATGTACATACATACATACATAATAAATATACATCTGTATTAATAATTAAATGTTTGCTATGCTGATGACATAGGATGAATGCATTTGGAATGACACGAAGCTCGAGCTGCGATTAGCGGTTAAAGAGTTTGATAAGCATATACTAAGCATTTGAAAATGAATTGCCTAATATGCATATGAATTTGTATATATGTATCTTCTTCTTTACTGGCGTAGACACCGCTTATGCGATTATAGCCGAGTCAACAACAGCGCGCCAGTCGTTTCTTCTCTTCGCTACGTGGCGCCAATTGGATATTCCAAGCGAAGCCAGGTCCCTCTCCACTTGGTCCTTCCAACGGAGTGGAGGTCTTCCTCTTCCTCTGCTTCCCGCGGCGGGTACTGCGTCGAATACTTTCAGAGCTGGAGTGTTTTCATCCATCCGGACAACGTTGCGTCGAATACTTTCAGAGCTGGAGTGTTTTCATCCATCCGGACAACATGACCTAGCCAGCGTAGCCGCTGTCTTTTAATTCGCTGAACTATGTCAATGTCGTCGTATATCTCATACAGCTCATCGTTCCATCGAATGCGATATTCGCCGTGGCCAACGCGCAAAGGACCATAAATCTTTCGCAGAACTTTTCTCTCGAAAACTCGCAACGTCGACTCATCGGTTGTTGTCATCGTCCAAGCCTCTGCACCATATAGCAGGACGGGTATAATGAGCGACTTATAGAGTTTGGTTTTTGTTCGTCGAGAGAGGACTTTACTTTTCAATTGCCTACTCAGTCCGAAGTAGCACCTGTTGGCAAGAGTAATCCTGCGTTGGATTTCCAGGCTGACATTGTTGGTGGTGTTAATGCTGGTTCCTAAATAGACGAAATTATCTACAACTTCAAAGTTATGACTGTCAACAGTGACGTGGGAGCCAAGTCGCGAGTGCGACGACTGTTTGTTTGATGACAGGAGATATTTCGTCTTGCCCTCGTTCACTGCCAGACCCATTTGAGTTGCTTCCTTGTTCAGTCTGGAGAAAGCAGAACTAACGGCGCGGGTGTTGAGGCCGATGATATCAATATCATCGGCATACGCCAGCAGCTGTACACTCTTGTAAAAGATTGTACCGGCTCGATTAAGTTCTGCAGCTCGAATAATTTTCTCCAGCAGCAGATTGAAAAAGTCACACGATAGGGAGTCGCCTTGTCTGAAACCTCGTTTGGTATCGAACGGCTCGGAGAGGTCCTTCCCGATCCTGACGGAGCTTTGAGTGTTGCTCAGCGTCAGTTTACACAGCCGTATTAGTTTTTCGGGGATACCAAATTCAGACATCGCGGCATAAAGGCAGCTCCTTTTCGTGCTGTCGAAAGCAGATTTGAAATCGACGAAGAGGTGGTGTGTGTCGATTCTCCTTTCACGGGTCTTTTCCAAGATTTGGCGCATGGTGAATATCTGGTCGGTTGTTGATTTACCAGGTCTGAAGCCACACTGATAAGGTCCAATCAGTTTGTTGACGGTGGGCTTTAATCTTTCACACAATACGCTCGACAGAACCTTATATGCGATGTTGAGGAGGCTAATCCCACGGTAGTTGGCGCAGATTGTGGGGTCTCCTTTTTTATGGATTGGGCATAGCACACTTAAATTCCAATCGTTGGGCATACATTCGTCAGACCATATTTTACAAAGAAGCTGATGCATGCACCTTATCAGCTCTTCGCCGCCGTGTTTGAATAGCTCGGCCGGCAATCCGTCGGCCCCTGCCGCTTTGTTGTTTTTCAGACGGGCAATTGCTATTCGAACTTCTTCATGGTCGGGCAATGGAACATCTGCTCCATCGTCATCGATTGGGGTATCGAGTTCGTTTTCTCCTGGTGTTGTGTGTTCACTGCCATTCAGCAGGCTGGAGAAGTGTTCCCTCCATAATTTAAGTATGCTCTGGGCATCGGTGGCTAGATCACCTTGGGGGGTTCTACAAGAGTATGCTCCGGTCTTGAAACCTTCTGTAAGTCGCCGCATCTTTTCGTAGAATTTTCGAGCATTACCCCTGTCGGCCAGCTTATCAAGCTCTTCGTACTCACGCATTTCGGCCTCTTTCTTTTTTTGTCCACAAATGCGTCTTGCTTCCCTCTTCAACTCTCGGTATCTATCCCATCCCGCACGTGTTGTGGTCGATCGTAACGTTGCGAGGTAGGCAGCCTGTTTTCTCTCCGCTGCGACACGGCACTCCTCGTCGTACCAGCTGTTCTTTTGCACTTTCCGAAAACCAATGGTTTCGGTTGCAGCTGTACGTAAGGAGTTTGAGATGCCGTCCCACAGTTCCCTTATACCGAGTTGTTGACGAGTGCTCTCAGAGAGCAGGAGTGCAAGCCGAGTAGAAAATCGTTCGGCTGTCTGTTGTGATTGCAGCTTCTCGACATCGAACCTTCCTTGTGTTTGTTGGCGTGCGTTTTTTGCTGCACAGAGGCGGGTGCGAATTTTGGCTGCAACAATATAGTGATCCGAGTCGATGTTAGGACCTCGGAGCGCACGCACATCTAAAACACTGGAGACGTGTCTTCCGTCTATCACAACATGATCGATCTGGTTGGTGGTTTTTCGATCCGGAGACAGCCAGGTAGCTTGATGTATCTTCTTATGCTGGAATCTAGTACTACAGATAACCATATTTCGGGCCCCGGCGAAGTCGATCAGCCTCAACCCATTTGGGGATGTTTCCTCGTGGAGGCTGAATTTACCGACCGTAGTGCCAAAGATACCTTCTTTGCCCACCCTGGCGTTGAAGTCGCCAAGCACGATTTTGACATCGTGGCGGGGGCATCTCTCATAAGTGCGCTCCAAGCACTCATAAAAGGCATCTTTGGTCACATCGTCCTTCTCTTCCGGCGGGGCGTGGGCGCAAATCAGCGATATGTTGAAGAACCTCGCTTTGATGCGGATTGTGGCTAGACGTTCATTCTCCGGAGTGAATGATAGTACTCGGCGACGGAGTCTCTCTCCCACCACAAATCCAACACCAAACTTGCGCTCCTTTATATGGCCACTGTAGTAAATGTCACAAGGACCTACTCGTCTCTGTCCTTGTCCCGTCCATCGCATTTCTTGGACGGCGGTGATGTCAGCCTTTATCTTTACGAGGACATCTACCAGCTGGGCAGCGGCACCTTCCCAATTAAGGGACCGGACATTCCAGGTGCATGCCCTCAAATCATAGTCCTTATTTCGTTTGCCGTGGTCGTCATCAAAAGGGGGGTCTCTCATCCGAGGCTGTTTGCGATTTTTCATTGGGGATGGTTTTTTTACGTGGCGGGTCCCAAACCCAGCGCACAATCCTAAGTAGGGGATGTATATATGTATATTAACGAGTAATATGTCACACTAGTCGTACCAATAAGGCAGAAGAAGAAGTTTTGAGAAATTAATAATTAAATACTACGAACTTAAGAGGGTTCAAATTTTAGACCTTTTCATTAAGACAGATACAAAACAGCCATTGATCTCATCTTCCTTGATTTGGAACTTCAAGCAGATCTAATTTATAAGAGATATTTGTAGCATATTTAAGTATAAAAGCGCGTACATATCTCAAGAACAATATGATTTTCAAACTGTCTTGGCTCTCTTCGATGACCATAAGGTATCACTGAACATCACCAATCATTGGATTTATAAAAGAAGCCAAATAAAAAGTGATTAAATTATTTTTAAAATAGTTAAGAGCAAGTTTTTACTAAGACAAAAATTGAAACTAACAAAATTATACCACAGTGCCAACTACCCTTAGAATAAGTTACGAATAAACTCCACAAATTAATTCCTCAACGGGAAAAACTTTAATATACCACAAGCAGAGAATATTAAACAACTTCTTTTACATTCTTTGCCACTCACTTCTAGAAAAAATTGATACCTTCATCACTTAAAATGCAAAACAGCGTATCATCAAAAAAATCGAAAATCGCTGTCAGGTATAATAACCAATATATAACCAAATGTTAACCAATATATAACCGTTTTATAACAAAAAAAAATTGAAAATCGCTATCAGGTATAATAACCAATATATAACCATTTTATAACCAAATATTAACAAATATATAACCATTCCATAACCAAATATTAACCAATATATAACCGTTTTATAACAAAAAATTGAAAATCGCTATCAAGTATAATAACCAATATATAACCATTTTATAACCAAATGTTAACCAATATATAACCATTTTATAATCAAATGTTAACCAATATATAACCATTTTATAACCAAAACTCAAATGTTGTTTCAATATGAGTGATTTCTATTATATCGTTTTCCTTCGCCTGTAAACTTATTAAAAATTATGTTATTTTGCATTTTAGGTGACGTTATGGTCCGAGAATTACTTTGTAATCGCTCTTTAATAATATCCATCAATAATTTCGTTTTTTATAAAACCAAATCACGAACAAAAAAATATATTTAAAATTTCTTTTAATCAATTTACCTAATTTATTACATGGAGAACCGAAATACCACCAGAGCATTATTAAAAAATGTTATCTTCTCGCAGCCTCACAATTTTCTGTGCTACTGCGAGTTTTACCTTAGGAATTAAAGCTCTTTAATTTCAGCTAATTTGCGGCGTTTTGCTTTGTTGACGTTTCTATCGCATCTGACAGCATATTTTGCTGTCTAGTGACGTTGACAGCTGATAAGCAAACATCGCAGCCTCGTTTGTAGTTCACACCTTCGTATATGAATGGCAGCTGCGAAGTCGGCAACTGTCGGAATTTCAAAATTATACAAGCAAACAAAGGAAAAAATTTAATAATATTATAAAAAATAATTGCAAGAAATATTTTTCATACTTAAATATTACACAAAGTAATGCTATAATTTCAAGGGTATAGCCGGGAACACGACTCTTCAGCTGGCACTGGAATGTTAGATACGGAACCCAGCATGGCGGTCGGTACTGCTCCGCAAGGAAGAGAGTGTAGGCACGAAATAGTATTGGCAACAACTCACAGGCTTGTCAAGCAAAGTTGTTGATGGGTGATTACAACCTCACTACGTTTAGAAGTGTTAACTCCATAATAAAAATTTTGGCACCTGTTTGATATGGGTCTAGACTTTTGTCAAACTACCGAGCACCTAATGCTGGACTGCACAGCAGTCTGTAGACGCGGGTTGACGGTCATGGGATATATGTGTTCGAACAGAGGTCACATCGCCTCACTAGCACCTAACAGTATATTGAAATTTATCACTGCCCCGGGCTTATGTGAGTCGTTGTGACAATGCGGAGAGCACAATAGACCTTATGTGCGGTGCAAACCTCAATTTACTGTTTTTCTATTCTATTCTATGTCATAATATCATCGGGTTTCTAATGGTTTAAGCTACTTCGAACCACTTTCATCGAATTTATGGCACTAATATTGAGATATCGCTCAACATAACACAAAAATGGAAGGCAAATTTAACGCAGATTCAGGTTGGATATGCACATATGCAGGTTTCGACCATGTACCAGGATTTTAGGATTGTAGCGTGGACTCTTGATATCGGTAAATCATGATTTATAAGCTTTCGAACTAAAGCCGAGACTGATTAGAATTCTTGTTTTTGATATTTCTGAAGCGATAGTATCGATGTGAACCTCCGAACCACAAGTATCGACTATTTGAGGCTCTATGAGAAACCTTGGGTTCTCTTCCAACCATTCATGGACAGTGGTATTCTAAACAGCTGAACTGATATTGGTTAAATATTAAGGGGAGGTACTTTAGATGAAAAAGTTATTTTAGTTTAGTTATACTCGTAAAGTTAAAGTTATTGTGCAACAACAATGAAAACAACATGTTGACTAATACATAAAAAGCTAAAGCAACAAAAACAATGTGCTACAAATACCAAAGGCTATCGAGACTTCATTGCTAAGAAACGAAAACTCAAATTTTTCAGAAAAAAATTTTTGCAGTGTAATTCGAAATTTGCTAGTAACGGTAAAATTCTTAAATACAAAGATTTTCAAGCAAATATTTTCGAAAAAAGTTTTAGCAATATATTTAAGATTGCTAAAACATATACTTTCGAAAAAAATACTAAAAATGTATTTAAGTTTTCTAAAAATATCAAACATATTTTTAAGGCTTCTAAAATACTTTCGAAGACATATTAAAAATTTATTTATGATTTCTATAATAATTTCAAAAAAGGTATTGAAAATATATTCACATGAAATATTTTCGAAAAAATATGTTTCTAAAAAAAAGTTTTTCTAAAAACAATACTTTTGAAAAATTTATTAAAAATATTTTTAATTTATTAAAATACTTTTTTCAAAATTTTCGAAAAAAAATATTAAAAATACATTAAAAAATTCAATAAAATCAGCAGGCGTTCAAAATTTTAGTTAAACATGCAACATTTCAGAAAACAACAACAACTATTACAAAAAAGTGATTAGCTTAATCAGTACAGCCCAATTCCATCACTTATGTGACCGGAAAGGCTAACAACAAACGATCAACAGCAGCCGACCAATCGCACACAAACACGCACACACAGGCACACGCGCCGCGCGATCGAACAAATTGCCGGCGTAATAATACAATTGCATTAAATCGCGTCTGTTGTTGACTATAAAATTGCAGCCGCGTGCCTGACTGCCTGCGCGCGAGGACAACAACAAGTGGTTGGGGCACACAACAACGTGCGCTGTGCAACATGAGGTATGCTGAACTCCGCCGTGACCAAGGCGAAGGCGAAGGCACGTTAGTGCAGCCAAAACACAACTACAACTTGTAAACTGGAAGTGCAGACGACAATGCTGGCAACAGCCGCCGAATGGAAGCAACAAAAGTGACGACAACATCATTGATGCAGCAAGTGCATCTGTGAAATTGCCGCGACACGCGCGGACGCGGAGCCGAGCCGAATGCTGCGAGTGAATGGAGGAGTCTTAAGTTGTAGTGCCGACGCTGGCGTAAACTCATTCATTGTTAGAAAAGCGAGTGTTGCAAGCGCTGCAGGAGTAGTTGCATAGAGGCAGTGGCGGAAGCAAAACGGGCGAAAGGAGCTTAGAAGGTGGCTAGGTGGCAAGGTGTTGCTGCTGCGGCAGCACTAGCGACTGGAAAATTGCTGCTTGCTATTTGCCACACCGCTGTTGCATGATGCCGCCTATTTGATTTCAGTTTTTCTTTTTATTGCCGCTGCACGCGCCACAACACAAACGGGGGCTACTGCTGCAAACAAACGAAAACATATGTAAATCGGCGAGCAAGTACTCGTTTCCCGTGTGCGTTTGGCTGTGTGCAACACTCGCTTGCAGAACAATGCAATCGACAACAGCTGCATTATGGCGCGCGCAGATGTTGCACATAGACGCCACAGTTGCACATGCACTTGCTGGTTGCATGCAACTGCCGTCGATGCTTGTGTTTTGCTTGTGTTGCACAGCTGCAAGATGCAAATTGCTGTGGCAGAGAGCAACGTGCGCGCTCGCCCGCCAAGCGCAATTGTTATGTGTGGCATGCAGCGTGCGGCTGCTCGCTGACTACAGCAGGTGAATTGCACGATTTTCAATGCAAAAGTCAAGTGCAACAACAACAACAACAATAGACCAACAACGCAAGCAAACTATGCAACTAAGCAGCAACAAAATGCATGCGAATAGACTAAGAAAAGATATAACAGTGTGGCTGTTGCAAGTAGGAGGTTGCAAGTGGTTAGTGGAAAGGGACCTGGCATGCATTGCTAACGTACTAGGCACTGTGGCAGGCGAGTCGTTAGCCAACTTTAATTTAGATCAACTCGCCATTGTTCGCAGCGTCTATTTCTTGCCCCTTCCACATGCCTCAAGTGTGTGTGCGGGTTTTGTACGAAGGCCCGTGTATACCAATGTATGAAGCTCATTGTGGGGTGCCAAGGAGATTGGGAAAAGACCCACCGTATGCATGCTGCCAAGATGTTGCTGAGGTGTTGCAACATGCAGTGCAACTGAATGTGGCAACTGCCCGGCATTAGAGTTGAACCTAAACTTCGTTTTCAAAGCGGCAGTAAAAAATAATCAAAAATAGTTCAGGAAGATATCCAAATCACCAGCAGTTACTGCCACAACAACAACAATTACAACAACATAGATATAAGCAACAATAAAATATGTGAAACTACGAGACATCTGTTTCCGTTCCTCCAAATGTTCGGTATTTGAGCGATAATTGGCGGCAGCATCATTTCGAAATCTTTGACTCCAACAAGATAGTCTTCGTAGCCGTACATAGTTAGCGCGAACACGTGTAGATGTTTATCAGCGTGCAAACCCTGTAGGAAAATCAAGGGATTTCATAGTTGTGTGAGAATGTTTTGATAGCTTTTGCGGTTTGTATGCTCAACTCCACATTTTCTAGTTACTAATTTAGTACCAGTCTATACTAACAAGAAATCGAGTTCCTTTCCAATCGTTCCTCTATAAATTTAGAACTTTTATTGCCTTCGGTCTCCTGAAAGACCTGCTGGAGGGTACATAAACATAAACATCACAATATTCTCGTCACGACTTGAATGTCAGTCAGCAAACTAGTTCCCTTCCAACAGTTCCTCTAAGAATTTGAAGTTTTATTGCCTTCGGTCACCTTAAAAGCTTCGTGAGAGTAGATAGTTGGTAGGTCTAAACATCTAAACATATCCTTGTGATAACTTGAAGTCCCTTACATCAATCAACCGAGCTCCGTTCCAATCTTTTCTTCAAGAGTTTTAAACTTTTATTGATTTCGTTCCCCTCAAAGGCTACGTCAGCGAGTTCCCAAGCTTAAAGAACACGTTATTCTGGTTATGAAGTGGGTTCTAGTCGACTTTATTACGTTACAGATTTCCATTCCAGTCGTTCCTTCATGAATTTGAAACTTTTATTGACTTCGGTCCCTCAAAAGCTTCGTCAGCGAGTTCGCCAGCTTACAGAATACGTTATTTAGCTTATCAAGTGTGTTCCAGTCGATTTCATTTCATAACAGATTTCCATTCAAGTCATTCCCCTAACAACTCAGAACAGTTACGCCTCTTTCGATTCCTCAAAAATTTCCTACAGGGTTACCGTTCGTTCGTTTTCGTGTTCGTTATTTGCATTTTTAGCGTTTTCGCTGTAAACGAATTTATTTTGTTTTGTGGAGATAACAAATTTGATTAGCTGATTTACAAATACATACATAAAAATAAATGTGTATAAATTTAACTTTTAAATTAAGTTGTTTGCAGTAAAAATAATCAGAATGGTAATAAAGTATTGGAAGCTTGTAGTTACACTGAAAGCGAGTTGTCGTGAATTTAACTACAAATCGCTCGCAAATAGATATTCGAATGATTTTTTTTTCGTATGACAACTAAGTTTGGAATTTTTTTTCATAAGCACACGTTAGGTCTGATTTGCACCGAAACTCACTTTTCTTATTTTTCTAATTGTTAATTAATTTTTATTTTTAATTTTACAAAATTAGAGGGTCTTGAAAAAGTATTTGTTTCGGATGGAGTTAAATTTTGCAGTAAAATATGAATTTAACCTATTAATAAGAGGTTAGTTATCGCTAATTACTTAACCTATTAACTACCCTAAAACAACCGGTTATAAATTAGGAATCTCTAATTATAAAAAGGCCCTTCGAGTATTAAACTGCATGATGCTTGATTTTTATACATTTTTGAAAGGTTTCTAACCGAAAAGTGTGAAAGTAATAAATGCTTTTATTTTATTTTTCAAACAGAGGATACTTTCACATACATTTTTTTTAGAAAAGAACAATGCTTAAGCTTCATTAGGGTCCTTTAAAAATAAAAGCCTTTTGATTCCAACAAATTTCTATATTTAAGTATATACTATAAGCCAGTTTCACAAAGAGAATTATGGTGGTGCTGTGAATAGCTTGCTAGTGAGTTGAAGAATAAAAAATCTCTTAAAATTGTGAATACTTAGCAATTAGATAATATATTTTATTCACCATTTCGAATATTGTATTTATAATTTGAAGAATTTTAAAATATCTTAATTATTATCAAAATTTAATTGCTTTAAATTTTTCTACACAAAAAGGTGGCAACACTCATAGAATAAATATTCGGCAAAAATTATTTTTAAATCTGTTTAGTTTGAACTCATCTAATTTAAATGAAAAAATAAATTTGCCACCATTATCAAAATATTAAAACCAATATTCATACTTCTTATACTCGTATTACAATATATTTTATGTATATACAAGGTTCGTTCCAAAGTAAACAGGACTTAAAAAAAAAAAAACAGAACACCTTTCGTAAGTCTAAATGTTCGGTCAAAATGCGATAAATCGATGTTTTGGAGCTGTTCAATTCCATTTCCATGAATTTAAATGATGAATTCAGGCACAGTTTCGATGGAATTTCCGGTGATCAAGGAGTTTGATTGGCCCACATGTTGATCGTCATTTATGTCCTCACGACCACGTTGAAAACGTTGGAACCACTCGTACACTTTGCTATAGGCAATCATCGCCATAAACTTGTTTCATCTATTGAAACGTTTCGGTAACAGTTTTACCAATCCTAAAACAAAATTTAATGTTGGCTCTTTGTTCGAAGCACATTTTTGCACCGATAACACAAACATACTGGCACTTAAAACCCAATAACTTCACTTCCAATCAATGAAATGTCATGAAATTCTCATTGGACAATCGATAAAGCAGATTCTAACGCACCAGTCGACATATGGATGGCGCCACTAGGGGGCGATAGATTAAAAAAGTCCTGCTTACTTTGGAATCCACCTTGTATATCAATTTGGCTTATCAAAATATTAAAATATAAATAAATACATCATAAATACTTTAATAAATATATAATAAATACTTTATTAAATAGGTGGCAACTCACCTGTAGTAGATATTCAGAACGGAAGCGAGCGAGCCATTTTTGTGCTACACGAACTGATACAGTCTCCGTAAACTTCACAAATTTCATTTCTGGCTTGCGTTGCATTCTTCCTTTTTCTATACAAAAAAAATCAAAATATAGCGAATTTCTTCATTGTTTTCGCTCATTTTTGAACAGAAGTAACTTTTTTTTAACTTCCCGAATTTAATTTTTTTCTTGGTTGAATGATGCTTAAAATCGCACCTTTCCGACACTATATATTATGACACAATGTGTTTGGTAGCACTGGAGATATGTATACGACTGCAACGACATACTGACAAAGTACGAAAAACCTTTTTCGACTACCAAATATTAAATAAAACAATTAGAAGTTGCTTTCTACACTGAAAGCTTGACGAAATTTCATTGATTAACACAATTGTGTTGCAGACAATCCATTTTTTTTGTTGTGGAAATCAATTATCATCGAAAAAATTGAAATTATGTATGTATATAATAATACGCATCACAAAATTTTAAATTTCCGTCATCAGATATAACCAATATATAGCCACTTTATAACCAAAACTCAAATTTTATTTCAATATGACTACTTTCTATTATGTCATTTTCCTTTGCCTGCAAACTCATGAAAAGAGAAGTTACGTTATTTTGAACATACCACTGTAGATATACCAACTACTATATACACATATATGTATATACATAATAACTATATTATATAATGTACATATTTACATATGCGCTTACATTTGCATTTTCAAATAATTTCCATAAAAGTCAAATCGAACAAATGTCGCCTTAGCACATTGCAAATAATTAGACACTTGCGCTTATTATATTTTTATATACATACATACACACACATGCATATGTATAACTGTATATAAACAAATGTTTTTCACGTCAACGCCGGTAAAATGAGGTGCTAAAATTTCACTATTTATTTATCCGAAAAATATTACGAATATTTTATTTAGCTAAATATATACATACACACATACATACACACATACCTATTTGTATACACAGCCGCATTTAAGTTTGTTTGTGCAATTGCACTAATGATTGTCACGCTTTGTGAAAAACAACACAAAGGCGTGAACGGGCAAATATGGATAGTAAAGTAAATATTGTCAATATATATGTATATATGTATGCTACAATCAATTAGTCGATTTTCATGGCAAATTTGACACATTCCGTCGAATTCTAGAAGCATCCGCTCGAATTCTGAATGCAAAGAAACTATGAAATGCGAGCAATTGAGGAAATATAAATGGATCTGGTGGCAGTAAAGTAAACGACAGACCGCAAAGGTTGCACGAAAAACCGTGTAATTGAGACAAAAAACGAGCTAATGGCGTTAAATTGCAGCTTTCGGCTTCTTATTGAAAATAAAATTATGTATACGAGGGCTGCTATATATATTTCTGGCCTAATAATGAAAATAGGTATATTTATCAACGAAAATGCTTTTTTTTTTCGTTGGATTTGGCTCGTCTTGGAAGACCCACACGGTCGATTGCTGTTTTGTTTCGGGCTCATACGCATAGATCCATGATTCGTCACCTGTGACGATCTTATAAACGTCTTTTGAAGCACCGCGATTGTATTTTTTCAGCATTTCTTTACACCAATCCATACGAGCCTTTTTTTGAGCGATTGTCAAATTGTGCGGGATTCAACGAGAACAAACCTTTTTTACTGCCAGGTGTTCATGCAATATCGAATGTATGCTGGTGGGAGAAATGCATAGGCATGCCTCTATCTGAAGGTATGTTACATGACGGTCTTGCATTATCAGTTCACGTACGGCATCGATGTTTTCTGGCACAACGGCTGTTTTTGGACGACCTTCACGGAATTCGTCTTTGAGCGAGCGTCGGCCACGATTAAATTCGTTGTACCAGTGTTTCACAGTGCCATAGGATGGTGCTTCATAGCCATACAAAGATTTTAGTTCATCGATGCACTCTTGTCGTGATAATCCTTGTGGAAAGTTGTGAAAAACGATCGCACGAAAATTTTCACGAGTTAATTCCATTATTTGGCCGAGATGAATTTTTTAATTCCCTGTAAATAAAACAATTTACGATTAAATGACAAAACGTTCTGAGTAATGTTATGCTAAAAAATGTCAAACTTTCCATTGGAAATGTCAGATTGCACCTGGCAACACTTAGTGTTGCCTAGTCCAGAAATATATATAGCAACCTATGTATGTATTGCAGTGGTCGTCATCAGAAGGGTGGTCTCTCATTCGAGGCTGCTGTGTCCTTTTCATTGTGAGTGTTTTTTTTTTACGTGGTGGGTCTCAAAACCAGCACACAGTCCGGTGGAGGAGATGTTTCGCCTTCTCACTTTGGCTCGCCTTCAAACGAATATTTTATGGCTATCCAGAGGATACTTGCAACATAATCGTTTGCAGTCATTTCCAATAGAATGGCGCTCAGATAGCTTTGCTCACTTGCGTGAACTTCTACTCATGATAGTTATATCTCTCAAGGTCTCAATATGATTTTTAAATTTTCCGATAATGTACAAACTATCAGCTGTAGCTCCAATATCAAGCTAAAAATTCTGCCACTTATTTGCCCGTTAGTTTAGAGCACCACTTTCTTGCCAAAAATTTCATAAGTGAAAGCAATAGTAAAGTTATTCCAGTTGGCTTCTACACAAGGTACACAATTATGTTAGTTACTTCCATTTAAGCGAGTTGTTTGTTCGTTTCGCCAAATCTTGGTAGTAAAAACAATTAAGGATTTGTTTTAGCTCTAGTTCAGAAGCTATAAGTCTTTTAGACTCTCTGTTATTTTTTTCTTCTAGGTTTTACTTTATTATTGGGCAAGAAAACTGAAAATAACAGCAGTCAGACAGTAAAATGGGGTTCTAAATTCTAGCTAAAAGCGTTGCAAATGCGCAGCTGACAAGAATAAAATGCACAAGAGCCAGTTTAGCAATCAAATTCTAATAATTTAAATTTACATATCCAATCTACGCGGCCTTCGGAGTCAGCTAGTAAATATATAAGACCTTTTAATTTTCGTCGCTCGTCTTTCTCAACTCATTGACATCACTTTATAATTTTATTGATAAAATCTTCTAATTATTATCTATTTTTTACATAGAAATGAAGAATTAAAAATTAGCGAGTGAAGGTTGCCACTCCACGCCAGTAATCCTTTGTACGCGGCTACACGAGGTCGTTTGCTTTATTTACTTACGTCTGTGCGTATTTTCAACAGTTGTCCATTTATTTTCGAATGTGCGTCTGTCTGCTACGTGATTGTCGGCTTATCACTCGTCCGTCCGGCAAAACAACGCCCACCTATTAGCCTACTTGGGCTCTATCATATCGCGTATTCGCGTATTCGTTATCGTTGGCTTATCAGTCGAACTATTTTTACTTTGAAAACTACTTTTATTAGTCACTAGCCCCCGCACCGGCACCTCTCGTTCTACTCTCTCAACACACTTGGCGTTCTCGATCACGCATTTGGCACTTGAAGCCTATACATATGTATACCTAACATATATATAGCTACATATTTATATATAAACACAAATATACATTAGTATATATGTATATATGTGTAGCTGTTATTCCGCCGATTTGTTGTTTTCAATTTCATTTCCAATCGCGACGGCAATTTGTAATATGAAAGCATGAGCGCGACCTTCGAAAATAAATTGCAAGGATTAAATTTCATTTTCAATTGACGCAAAGCGCGAAGCGGTAAATAAGTGTAAACAGTTATCGGCTACCATGAGTGGGTTGAGTGGGCAGTCACGCAGTTATTTTGAACGCTGGGGTTTTTTTTACTTAAAATAACGGTAAACACACTTAGCATTCTCACAACGACGGCGACAGTCGCCGCTAATGAATTTAATTATGAGGCGAATGCAATAACACCATATTATCATGGCTTCTTGGAATAATACTGAAAAGGCACCAAGGTTATAGGGAGCTGCAGTTACTATTACTACTTTGGTTGAGGTTACAACACAAATTCTTTAACGTAATATTCGGGTTTGAGGTTTGTATTTACGTCGCAGCTTCTATTAAGCTTCATCTTTGTCTTTATTGGCGTGGGCTACGTTTGAGCGGTTGTAGCTGAGTTAAAAAGAGTCATTTTTTCTTTTCACTGTTTGGCGCCAATTGGAGATTCCAATTGTAGCCAGCTCCTTCTCCATCTGGTCTTTCCAACGAGGAAGGAGCACCACTCTCTTGTTCTTCCGACGGGGACTGCGTCAAATGCTTTCAGGAGCGTTTTCGTCCATTCGAACGACATGACCTAGCCAGCCCAGCCGCTTTCTCTTAATACACTGAAACATGTCACTTTCACCGTATATCTCTGATATTGTTGTTGGTGTTGATGCTGGTTCCACGTATCTACGATTTCAAAAGATATGACTGTCAACAGTGTCGTGCGATGCAAGTCGCGAACACAATGGCTGTTTGTTTGATGACAGGAAATATTTCGGCTTGTCTGCGTTCACCACCAGACTAACCAGGACTAACGGTGCGGTTGTTGAGGCCAATGATATCAATATCATCTATATTTAGCTCTTCAGCATGTATTATTTTCTCCAGCAATAGATTGAAGAAGTCACACGATATGGAGTCTCCTTGTCTCAAACTGGCTTTGTATCGAACGGCTCGGAGAGGTTCTTTCCGATCCTGACGAAGCTTTCGGTGTTGCTCAACGCCAGCTTTGCGGGGATACCAAGTTTAGATATACCGGCATAGAAGCAATTTGTTTTCGTATTGTCGAAGGCGGTTTAAAAATCGTGTTTGTCGATCTTCTTTTTACTGGTCTTTTCCTAGGTTTGGCGCATGGTGAAAATCAGCGCGATATATTTGTCTGGACTAAAATCACACTGATAAGTTTCAGTCGGTTTGTTGACGGTGGGTTTCAGTCTTTCACACTCTTCGCTCGATAAGACCTTATATGCGATATTAAGGAGACTTATCCCACGGCGCTGATTGTGGGGTCCTCCTTTATGTAAATAAAGCAGAGCACCCTTAGCTTCCAATCAGCGATCTTGCTTTCATTCGGCCATATCTTGCAAAGAAGATGATAATGCATGCACCTTGTCAGTTCCTCGCCATCTTACCGGCTCGACCGGTAATCCATCGCACCCAGCCAATTGAGCCTAAGGCCCCACAACCTTTCAGATTTATGTCATAAGTTTAGTTGGAAGGTGATTATCATAATATGAGGAGAAGCAAGCAGCTAAGCTATATATTAGGAACGTAGTCGACACAAATTAAAGCAAAAGTTTGCTCTTACAGATGAAGTTCGCTTTCGCTTTTTGGTGCAAAAAGCTTCGAACTTTTTTCTCAGACATTTAGAAACTTAAACCTCAGGAATCTACATTAGAATTAGATACCTAAATCCCAGGATTTTAACGAAGATGATGTAGTTAGATTCAATTCTCAATCATAACTGTCCAAGGAAAAGTGATTGAACCCATAAAATAGCCGCAATCGCAAGTGCAACGCGTGAAAGTGATTGTGGAGCGCCATATTTCGAACGGCATACGAGTACAAATCTACGCCTCGGCCCGCCTGCGACCAATTGTTGTTGGACGTTATTTCGTAATCGACCAAATGGACTTGTAAATATTAGAAAAATTGCACATAAACTCAACGACGAAAGCAATAAATGAGATTTACGATCAGGCAACAACAACAACACATAGCTAGAGTGCTTGCCGACGACGTCATTGAAAGCGACAAGACAACAGCACAACAAGCAATAGCAATAACAATAATAATAACATGCGAGCAACAACAACAATAACAACGAATCACTAAACAGCCACTGTGTAGCCTAGCCACCGGTAGCAACAGGTTGTCTTCCAGCTGTCTAACGGCACTGCCGAAGTGTGTCGCTGTGCCAAGAGTCTCGAGCGCGCCGAATTGGCCAAGCGGGAGGCCGTAAAATGCCACAATTATCAACGGTTATGAGGATGATGGCGATGGCGAACACGCTGAAAGGATGATGATCATTCGACGTAAGCGCTAATATTCGCGCGATGACACTGAATAATTACTCGCCACTCTTTTTGTGTGTGTTTGTGTGAGTGTGATGAGTGTTCTAATGGCGATGATCATTTGATGTAAGTGTGCTGAGTGTGATGGTAATAATGATGAGTCTGATGATGTGTCTTCCGTTGATGGTGTTGTCTCTTCAGCTGATTATGATGATTATTTCCATTTCCGCTGATGAAATTCGAATTGATGGCTATGAAAGTGATAGTTGATGGCTAAAATTATGGATATCATACTGCCACACAAACACATGCACACAGAGACGCCGTGTTTGTAGGGTGTGCATGCCGTTTTAATGTTGTTGTTATTGTTGTTGTGTGCTGTAATATTACTAAGCGTGGCATAATGGATAGTATAGTTTGTTTGAATGACGTCCGGTGATGCGCCACCGGAAAAGTAGAGACACAAGCGCCGGCTGCCGCCAAAAGTGCAACGAGAATACAATATAAATAATTTCGCTTATGTGTATGCATGGGTATGTGTATGTGTGTTGTTGCAGGTGTATCATATGCCACAACAAGCACACCCACAACAAGAAAGGACTTATAACTGGTAAACTTCTGTGTGCGCGCTCAGCCATTTATTGGCTTATGATGGTGTCACACCTTAATAATCACTTATATGGAAATAAGAGAAATAATTTACAAAATTGCATTCATACATACATACACACATATATAGCGTACATAAGGCTATATTGGCTAAGCTCGCTAACAACGCTAGATATAGTGGGCGAAATACTAAAGTATAAGAAAATAATGAAAATAAAGTTAATAAACGGTTAATAAATGCAGCTCAGCGCAAAAACACAGGCCACAGGTGGTTTATAACCTGAAAATAATACAAAGGCAAAAACTGTTGAAATTGTAAAAGGCTAGCCATCTAATTTTGCTCTGCCTTTAGTTCGAAGGATAAATAGCAAACGGTCTATAGAATTTTTCAAACAACTCATCAAAAGTTAATATTTTTTTTATAATTTTTTGTTGTAATATACAAACTATTTCGAAGACCAAATTATTATTTTTTAACTTATGGAAACTTTCTGGACGACCAAATCTTTCTTATTAACATATGCCCCAAAATGTAGGCAACATGAATAAATAGTGTTTTATATATGTAAGCATAATTTTTTAAAAGTTTTCAAAATCAATTTTTTCCCCCAAATGGTTCACTTTCATACATTTCAACAGCATTCTGATTTTCCTTAAGAAACTTTTTGACATTTTTTCTGAAAAAAGTACAGTTGTATTAGTTGTTGACTTAAATACGTCACTTCTGTCTATAATACTGCGGAAAAAATAATAAATTTCGCGTTTAGCATTTATAATATATTATTTGAGATAGTAACAGGTCAATGGTAGGTCCGCGGTCAACAATAGTAAAATTTATTTCTTTGGCAAAACTGTTTTATTTTGTTCAACCTAGTTCCCCTGAAAATTGATACACTGATTATAGCGAACCTCCAACTTTTCGATATCATTTTTGTAGTAAGACTTGTGCTTTTCTTTAAAACAGTCCTCGGCTTCGACGATCACTTCTTCATTCGATGAAAACTTATTCCCAGCCAGCATTCTTTTGACATCTTGACAGGAAACTGTCGCTAGAGATCTCGAGAATGCGGTGGCTGCGGAAGCGATACGAAGCACAGTTCTTGGATTTTTGCTATCGTTGGCACTGACTTGTGACGCGGTGCATTATCTTGAAGACACAGCACTTTTTCTATTATATATAACTTGTGACCATTTTTCGGCGATTTCGTCTTTCAAATAGTCCAATAACGCTATGTAATAGTCGTTGTTGTTGGTCTTTCCTTTATTAAGGCAATCAATAAAAATTATTCCAAGTGCATCCCATAGACGATATACACTGCTCACTTGTCGTTGTTTGCACTTCCACAGACTTTTCATTCCCAAATATTCGAGAATGGTATGATATACCAGTTAATTTGATACCTTCAGAGACTTTACTTTACGGTCATCCAAAATTATTTTGTGTACTTTTTTTCACAAGCTAATAAACCGTCAGCTGTCAAATTTATACACGCGCCTTTCGAAGGTTGGGGCTAATAATAATACGGATGTAACTTTAGTATCGCCATCTACATGTCAGGCTAGAGACTTTTCAATTTACCTGTTATCTGCTTTGCCAGAAAAAATTTCAACATGGAGATTTCAAAATAATTCCCATTGTCAAAAAAAAAATTTAAAGCTTAAAATCAAGTCTTTTAGGGAACTTGGAAAGCCAAAATTGTTTGTATTACTTACTTGTTTTTTCTTATAATTTAACTTAATTGTCTACGCGCCGAAATGTAGGCAACGTTTTTAATCATCAACTAGATCTGTCGCAAAATCGAGAATTTTCTCAAATTCAAGCGAAATATGAAATATTAGTGTTGCTAGATATTTATTTGTAGAATATTAAGTATTGTACAAATAATTTATAAAAAAAAAAAAAAAAAAAAAAAAAAAAAAAAAATAGTGTTTTCGGTTTAATACCAGTTGAAAGAGGTACCCATAAAAATTATTTTAAAAAATTTCTCACACATAAACCCAATACCACTAGAAATAATTATAATTTTTATGTCCTAAACAGGGTATTTTGAGGTTTCCACGAAGGTTGTAACATCTAGAAGGAAACTTTAGAGACTCATACAAGTTGGAGAGACAGTCAGTTTTTGATATATCGAGCTGAAATTTTGGCACGTTTTTTTCTCCATAAGAAATTGCTCATTTGTTGGAATCACTCATATCGAACCACAGTCCACCACTGAACAATCAGAATAAAGTGCATGCGTGAGAAAGCTCTTCCATTTGACGAAATATCTTCAAGAAATGTGCCATGTGTTATTGTCTAAAGTAATAGTACAAAATCTGAAAAAAACTTGTTCAGATGGAGTCACTATAGCATATATGTAGCTGCCATACAAACTGATAGATCAAAATCAAGTTCTTGAGGGAAATATTTTTTTTGAATGGTATTACAGCTTTGGTGCAACCGAAGTTAATTTTCTTCTTTTCCTTTTCTCAAATTGTATTTTTTTGTCTTAAAATTTATGTTATTTATTAACTGCAAATGTCAATTATGTGTTCTAACTAGAATTATTTATAATACTCAGTGGTGTAGTTCTTCAAATGTTGTTGTAATTTCTAATTGCATTTATTTGCTAACAAGCTTTAGTGTTTAGAGCGTCTTTGCATGTTTGTAAAATATTTCAAGTTTTTGTGCGCGATTTTATTGAACTAATTGTTGGCTCCCATGACGCATTTTCCATGCAGTCTATGAATAAATGGATGATCCATGGCGACATTTCACACAAATTCTTGGAGAATTCATTTCCAGCAAATATCTAATAGCCACCAACCCTTGCTGTTGTAATGCAGCACTGCTGTTTAGAGGGCACACACGCAGATATAGATATATATATATACATATATAAGTAAATATATATTTATATTCACTAACACAAGCAAGTGAGTGGCAGCGGCTGCAACGCAGGTGCTACAATTCAACTATCAATTTGAGTAATTAAATGCAGCGAGAAGAGCGCGGCTGCAACTCACAGACATACTTATGTATACGCATATATGTATATGTACATATATACTGTTGTAATGTTTGTACATTGATATATTTCCGAACGGATGGCCGTGCAAGACGACCAATACCCAAGATGATTAAATTGCAATTAGAAATATTGTTGACCCAGTGCAATAAAGCAAACAATCGGTTTCGCACACACACACACACACGCACACAAACACACATTTACAGCGCAATAAACGCGCGATTTAAAATTACAAAAGCTTTTGAGGAATATAGGGGCATGCAGGTGTGTGTGTTTGTTGTTGTTTTGCGCGCTGTCTGCGGTGAGCAGCTAGTTTGCAAGCGATCTATGGCACCCTGTGCACTCAGCTGGCCATTTTGTTGGCATGAATTACGGCTTAAGCGCCATACCTGTGGCACTCAAATATCTTGTTGTTTTTTGTGCACTTTTCGTATTAAACTAAAAAGTTCGCCATTCTAATAACGGTTAATTATAGCACAACGGGGATGTGCGCTTCGTTGTCGTACTGTCGTCCTGCGAAGTCGTCAATGGGTTGGGCTTCGCGTTTTTATATTGAATGGATGCATGCAAACAAATTTAAACCATTTTTTAATGAAAACGTGTACCGTTAAAATATGAGTATTTTGAGATAGAAAGCTTTCCATTAATTTATTTTTCGGAAAAAAGCCAATTTTATATAATGGTAGTCACCGTTTGTTTCTTTCTTGTCAAAGCGACCTAGTTGAGATAAAATATTATATATATGTTTGCTATTCCATATCCACATTACTTCCTTATATTATACCAGATTTTGTGGTTTATACCAGTTCGTTTGTCGATTCGCTCATTTCGATTGTAATGTATCGAAAGCCTTTTTCCTTTATTACTTTTTATAATTTGAGTCTTTCTACTTTATACCAATTGCTTGTTCTATTGGCTAAGGAACGAAAATATGAACCCATTTTCTATACCACTTTACTTCTTTACATTACATCAGTTCGTATGGTTTATACCAGTTATTGTTCCGTTCGCTACTTTTTTCAGTGAATCAAAATCCTTTTCGTTTGATTACTTTTTCATTATAGCAGTCTATAGTTTATACCAGTTTTTATACCAGTTGCTCGTTCGATTGACTATGGAAGGAACGAATATATTCCATTTACGGCACAGAATTGTCTACACCACTTATAATTACCGACAGTTTTTTTTATTTATACCAGCCGTTTGTTCGATTAGCTTATAGAGGCTTATTGGGCTTTAAAAACTGCTCAACCTATACCATTACATAAGAAATGGCGTAGCTATTAATTGTAATTATATATTTTAGCAGGAAGTTCCTAATTTAGACCATACTCGTTCGAGATAGGTAATATATTAAGAATATGTAAATAAAATCACCTATAGCAATTTCTGAACCATACGAATTACAGAGTTAGAGTACATTAACTGGTCGACAACATTATACCAATTTAGCAAATAAGAAATTTGAACAAATATATTTTCACACGCCCTTTCAGTATCACTAAAACTACTTTTATTTTTCTTTTCAGGTAAGTGTATGCCTAAATTTGGCGATTTTCTACATGAATTTTAAACACAAATCTAGAGAAATAAAGGTTTGTACATACATATTTTCATGGTCACATAAAGATATTTTTTACAAACTCAGCTGCAAAAGTGCGCTGTAAGAAGGTGAAAACTTTCTTGTAGTGTTCTAAAAACAAGAAAACAAACCAAAAGCCAAGTTTTGCAGACTGGTGAATAGAAAAGCAGAGAAAGCTGTAAGAAGTTAAAAACTTTATTTTAGTGATCTTGGAATAAAAATGAAAATAAAACAAAGCAAAAGCCATATTTTGCAGAGTGGTGAATAGAAATGGCAACTGGCATAAATCACAAAAGAACGCTGCAAAAAGTTTAAAACATTCCTTTAGTGATCTAGCATAAAAACGAAAATAAAACAAACCAAAAGCCAAGTTTTGTGGGCTGTATAATAGAAAAATCAACTGGTATAAATCACAAAAGAACTCTGTAAGAAGTTGAAAACTTTATTTTAGTGATCTAAGAATGAAAACGAAATAAAACAAAACAAAAGCCATGTTTTTCAGAGTGGTGAAAAGAAAAATCAACTGGTATAAATCACTAAAGAACTCTGTAAAGGCTTTAAAACTATTCTTTAGTGATCTAGCATAAAAACGAAGATAAAACAAACCAAAAGCCAAGTTTTGCAGAGTGGTGAATAGAAATGGCAACTGGTATAAATCACAAAAGAACGCTATAAAAACTTAAAACTTTTCTTTACTGATCTGAAACAAGAAAACAAACTAAAAGCCAAGTTTTGTGGACTGTAGAATAGAAAAAGCAACTGGTATAAATGACAAAAGAACGCTGTAAAAACTTTAAAACTTTTCTTTAGTAATCTAAAATATGAAAAAAGAAAAATCCCGGTTTTCTAGAGTGGTGAATATAAATATCAACTGGTATAAATCACAAAAACTGGCATAATAACATATTGATAGAATATTAAAGAAATGTGGCAATTAAAGGCGGCATTCATACACGCTCTGGTAGTCAGCTAAATATATTTGTTTTACGCTAAAAATTTGAGTTAAGAGCGCAGGGAGTAAAGATCGACAAAGAGAAGTGGTGCATCGAAGACGACTTTTATGCGATATACGACATATAAAGATATATTCAAAGCCATTTGATAATATCTGCTTAAAACTCTGCCGCAGTAAATTATTATTTAAGCGATAATTAAGAGCACAACTCGATATTTGAAAGCGAACGAGTTCGTTACTCGCTATTTTCGTACTTGCAACTCTGGTATAGTAGCCAGGGTATACAAAGCGCCAAAATGAGCGTGTAGACGCGTGATAAGCTATTAAGTTGGGCACTCAAGCCGCCAATTACACGGCATACTTAGTGCATAAATTACATAAATAAATGATTCAGGAGGATGGTCGAGCATTATTTGTATATGTATGTGTGTATGTGTATGATTTCAATTATTGCTGCGGGCGATTTACATAATTGGCAAGATGCCAACAGCAACAACAAACAGAATAAATAATAGCAAAAAAATGCCAGCCAGAAGACAGGCGAACAAAGAAACTAGTTGTTGTTGCCATTTAAGAAGCTGAAAACTTTACACGTCTGTTGTTGTAAGAAGCTGCTTTTTGTTGTCTTTGTTATTTTTTTTTTTTGCCTGCAACTATTTTTGTATAATTCGCTAAATTTATTTATTTTGCATGCGCAATGATTAAAATTTATTATATCCAACTATTGTTTTGCACTTTACTGGCTTTTTATTTTTTTTTTTTTTTTACACATTTATTTTTTGCTTTTGTTGTAACTGCGCTGGAATAATTTAATTCCACTTTTTTATCTGCTTACAAAATAATTACAATATTTCCTGGTATTTATGAGATACGCATTTGAATAACAATTAATGCGCGCAATCGCACACACGCACACTCATATATACATACATATACAGATACACACACTTACTACACCATTTGTATATGGTTTGCGCAGCTAAACAAGCCTAGTTTGCCTGGACAGCTACAGGCGCGCGCAAAACTATGCGCACAAGCGAATTACTTTTGTCTTAAATACATCGTAAAACAACAATAAAAACAATAAACAATAGTTAAATTAAATTAACTTAGCGAAAAAATAACGAGTTTGGCGTGAAATTAAAGCGTAGAAGTCGCGAAGCTGCAAAAATGCTGCGAATTGGGAAGCCAGAAAAACAAAATAACGCAATTCTCGAGACACAAACACACAATTATATGGTATATAGAGATATATATCTTACATATATATGCGAATATATGCAAATATATTTACAAACATACAATAAGTATATTTCAAAATTGCAACCGATGAGCCACAGCCTGGAGATGCACAAATTGAATACAAACAGAAAATAAAAATACATAAAAAACGAAGAAAAAAACGTTAAATTCGGCTGTAACGAAGCTATAATACCCTGTACAGTTGCATTTCTTATGGCATGAAAGGGTAATATTATTAAAAAATAAAAAATAAAAATTCTATACAAGAGCTTCATAAGGATCGGTTGGTTTGTATGACAGTCATATGCTATAATAGTCCGATCTCCACAATTTTTGCAGATATGGTATCGTTGCTTCAGTTAATAATTCATGCAAAATTTCGTGAAAATATCTCATCAAATAAAAAAGTTTCCCATACAAGGACTGAATTTTGAACAATCAATTTGTATGGCAGCTATATGCTATACTGATCCGATCTGGACATTTTCTTCAAAAATTATAGAGTTGTCTTAGATAATAATTCGCGTAAAATTTCGTGAAAATATCTCGTCAAACAAAAAAGTTTCCATACAACGACTGTATTTTGCTCGAAGAGTTTGCATGGTAGCTATATGCTATATTTGTCAGATCCGCACAATTTCTTCGGATATTATACCGTTATCTTAGAAAAAAGTTCATATAAAATTTCGTGAAAATATCTCATCAAATAAAAAAGTTTCCCATACAAGGACTGAATTTTGAACGATCAGTTTGTATGACATCTCTCTGCTATAGTGAGCATTTTCTTCAGAAATTGTAGAGTTGTCTTAGGTAATAATTCGCGTAAAATTTCGTGAAGATATCTCATCAAATAAAAAAGTTTCCCATGCAAGGACTGAATTTTGAACGACCAGTTTGTATGACATCTCTCTACTATAGTGATCCGATCTGAGCATTTTCTTCAGAAATTGTAGAGTTTTCCTAGGTAATAATTCGCGTAAAATTTCGTGAAAATATCTTGTCAAATAAAAAAGTTTTCCATACAAGGACTTGTTTTTGAACGATCAGTTTGTATGACAGCTATATGCTATAGTGGTCCGATTTGAACATTTTCTTTGCATATTATACTGTTGCTTAAAGTAATAATTCACGCCAAATTTCGTGCGAATATCTTGTCAAATAAAAAAGTTTCGCATACAAGGACTTGATTCTAATCAGTTTGTGTGACATCTCCTCTCTCTGTTATAGTGATCTGATAACGGCGGTTCTGATAAATGTGCAGCTTCTTGGAGAGAAAACGGCGTAAGCAAAATTTCAGTTAGATATCTCATAAACTGAGGTACGATTTTGTATACAGACAGACTTACGGATATATAACAATGGGCTCAGCCAGTCAAGACTATATATACTATATAATTCGTGTCCTTCTGCGTGCTACAAACTTTGTGGCCACTTCAGCATGTGCAGGGTATAAAAATAAAATAAATTTAAAAAAACAATAAAGAAAAAACGCAGCAACACAATACGCGTCCATTTCATTGCAATTGCGATTGTTGTTATTGTTGTAATTGCTGCATAATTGCAATTTTTTATGTACACTCATATGTGTGTGTGCAACTTGACTTCGCAACCAATCAGCGAGTGCGAGATTTTAAATTACACTTTTTTAGTGTGACCACTCTCGTGCGCATTGCCGCACACAGATGGTTGTTGTTGGTGGCGCAGCTGCAGTTCAATTTTTTCCACCGACAGTAAAATACTTCAATTTGATTGAAATTTATGCGCACAAAATGTGCGAATAAACAAGATTTTCATGCATAAGATTTCATGCTAATGCTGCTGGCATTCAAGACATTATTGTTGCTGTCGCTGTTGCTGTTTCAGTTGATGTTGTTGTTCTTATTGCAATGGGTTTAGATATTGTAATTTTGTTTTATTATGTACTGTGGCAAATCACCAGCGACTGTCATGGCCAACACGCTGCCGTTCAAGGCGCTGAAGTTCGCAATAGAACGGCGCATGGCGGCTAAGAGAGGAGAAGGGCAGTGCTGCAGCGCGCTATACTAGCGTTAGGTGACGTACATAGTTACCAATTTGCATGTTCACAGCGACACACACACACATACATATGTGCAGTTGTGCAGTTGCCTGCACATGGCGCAGAGGGAAGCTGCAATCACTGTTACTCACAACAGCGAAAATACTAAAATTATGCAACTAAATTTATTTTTAACAAGCGTTTACTATTTTATTACATTTAACCTTTGTGTGGGGAGCCTATTGCTTAAAAAAATATGAATTCTTTCGAAATAAATATTTTTCACGCTAATTTTCTGACACAGCGAATGCCTTAGTCATCGCATTTTATTGCCATTAATTTAATTTTGAAAAAAAATATAAAAAAAAAACTTAAGAAATATTTAACCAAAACTTTAACATTGAGAGCGTTGTACACATAGAAGAAAATCCTAAAAAGAAATCATTAAGCAAGAAAATAATGTAATTTTTTCCAGATAAGCAACAGTTGAGTATTCGTTTCGCCACTTTTCAACTCTCTATCTTACAGTTTTTACTGTAAAAAGTTTATATATATAAGCAACAACAAAATTGCACTGTTTGTTTAAGCAGTAATGCCATTGTCTGTTCTATTCCTGTTTAAAAATGAGAGTAGAAGTGACTTATACCAGTTTTCCTTTGGATTTGGTGAATTAAAAAATATTCTCGATATATTTTACCGTTGATTTCAAAAGAAAAGCGCATGGGATATCATCTTTAAACATTTAAATCATTTGCTGTTCCATTTCTGTTCAAAAAGAGAGTATAAGTGACTTATACCAGTTGCCTTTTGGATTTTGTGCATTAAAAAATTGTCTCTATATATTTTATTATACCGATCTGTATGATTTACAACAGCAAGGTTTGTGAATAAATAGTTTCTACACCTTTTGATTTATACCATTTGTTCTTTCGATTGTGCAGACGCCATAATTTGGTGAATATCAAAAAGCTGCTATATAGCTTTGATTATGATTATATTTTATAACTAATGTCAGCATTAGCACTTTACAAATAGAAGACAAAGTGAATACCTTCAGACGATGTGGTTAATTAGTATATCGGTTGTTCTTTTGATAGGTCATTGTCCGTAATTTTGACAATAAAATAATTTTATGGCATTATGCTTATTTTTGGATTAGTAAGAACAATTTTTATACCTTCCGATTTAAAAAGTTGTGCTATCGATTCATGATTCTTTATAGTGTAGTGAGTATAAAAAAGCTAAATATTTTTGTCATACCAATCCTTGTGTTTTATGCCAATTGTTTTCCAACACTTGCAGATTGGAGAACGATGTGCAAAGTTTAAGGAAAGATATTTTCAGATTTTAAAAAAGTTTCAGTATTAGCATGCAGTGTTTTTCCGGAAAGTAATAGGACTGAGTCGATTTAAAAAAACTTATTGAATCAAACATTACCATTCTTTAAAAACTTTCAAAATAAGCTCCTTCTGCGTCGATGCAGCCAGCGCTATTTCTAAGCATTGACAGCGTCACGGAAGGCATTCTCCTAAATAGCATTGGGAGACGATGTGCATCCCCTTTGTCGTCTCAAAATGCTTGCCTTTCATCTTCATACTCAAAATCCACGACTGGTCACCTAAGATAACGTTATTCAAATATTGGGGGTTATTTTCACACATGTTCAAATTTTCCTGGCACACTTCCACTCGCCGCAAATTCTGGTTGTCAGTGGGGACTTTTGGGGCCATATTCGTGCACACCTTGCGTAATTTCAAGTGCTCCGTCACAATGTCATGAACTACAGATTTAGATAAATTTAACATCTGGGCAATGAAACGAATACTTAATCGACGGTCTGAGTTCAAAACTTTGCGCACACGAGACAAATTGTCGATGTTTGTCGAAGTCGCAGATCTCCCAGCATAGTCTTCATCAGCGATCTCTTCCCGGTCCTCCAAAAAGGCCTGGTTCCACCGAAACACTTCACTTCTTGCTAAAGCAACATCTGGATAAGTCTGCTTGATCATATGAAACGTTTCTGTCGCAGATTTATCGAGTTTCATATAGAATTTAATCGCGTACCTCTGCTCTTACGAACGCTACATTTTCGGCTTGAAGCACTCACAGAAACACGTTGCGCCCTATCGTTCGTTAGGTAGGAATGCCCTCTAATGAATTCAGTGGATGCGCACACGCTCCGAAGTACAGTCACGGCGGAAGAAAATCAGTCCTATTACTTTCCGTACAAACCCTGTATGTAGGAAGAAGAACTCATCCTCCAAACTTGTACATTGAACTTTGTTGTTTGAAAATGCTTGGGATTCTGGCTTTGTTTCTGTTAAATTGAGCTAGAAGTCGTCAAAATTTATTTCTATAATTCAACACTTCTTCGGCTTGGACCTAGCTAACCTTTCTATCAAGGCCAGATATCAACGCAAGCGTAGGCGAATTAGAGATTGGTGCAAAATTTTGTGAAAATATCTTCTCACATAAAAAAAATTTCCGTACAAACACTAGAAACTAGTCCATTTCGACGTTCTTTACTGTTTTAAAGAAAAACACTGAAATTTTAAATTGAATGGGAAAACTTTATTATCATTCGAAACAACATTCTTTGCCATCTATTTCTTGAAGATTATATCTCGGGTATGTCTCGTACGAGCATTTCGACTGGTAGCTGATGAATGATACACGTAATTTTGCTCCAAGGACTGATTCGAATGCGCCAAGTCGTTAGATACGTCTGTCCAAGTTGCTGCGAACGGCGACGAATCGACTCTACTGTCTTCGTGTGCACTTTTAGCTATATTTTCTTCACTGCGTACTGGAGGATGTCAACACAGTCGAATATTATCCAATAAAGAATCCCGGGTGTCAAGATGGGTAATGGTGTTGCGAATAGTACGCCGATTATGTTGACCCTATGTTGAGCGAAGCGCACGAAACACATTTTTTACAGAACGTGAATTTTCTTAATAAAGTTTAACGATTTGTAGACGTTGTTCAGGCGTAAGTTTTTCCGTGATGAAATGCCAAACAATACTGAACAAAAATAATATGGCAGCTTGATGCGACTCATGCGCGATCTGTCAGAAAAAGCCTATTGAAAAAAGTATATCTGCTTGGATCAGCCGTTATATCTTTGTAAGGTCACTGACATTTTGCACGTTACAAACATCGTGGAAAATACCATGTTTGGGGTATAATTAGATTAAAATGAGTAATTTTTTTCGAAAAAAAGTCATTTGCGGCAAATAACTGCGATTTTGGAAGGAAATACTGCAAATCAATTGAGGATCTGGGGCTAGTAGGCTTCATAGGAGCAAGATGACAAAACTTTCCAGCTGGAATGTCTTTAGTTTGATGGGTTCAGCCAAAAAATATTAGTCCATGTATGCAGACGGTTTCAATTGCTTTTTATGTTTACGCTAATTAATTAACAAATAAATAACAGTACATGGCACAACAATTACACAAGCGCCTAAAAAATTCCCATTGACGTTTGAGAGAACGCAGAAAAGGTTATTTATTAAAATCGCACAAAAATGTAATAAAACACGACAAACAAGACGAAAGACAATAAAACAAAAACAACAATAAACGATAAACGATAAACTCGTAAATAGTTGCTAAATAAGTACGATTACAACAAAAGCAAAAACAAGTGATATGCAACAAAATAAGGTGCGCCGCCACACGACTGCGCCACCGTGGCAAGCAAAAGCAACAATAAGGAAAAATAATAAGAAAATAAATAAATAGAATTACAGTACAGCAGCTAAATACGAGCAAAACGCCAAAGGAGGAATGGATTTATTGCTAACAAAATAGCGGCAAAGGCAAAACGTGAGCCGAATGCGCGCATGTGTGCACGTGGAAGTCGCAGCGACAATAAATGATTTGAAAAAAAAATAAAAAAATAAATTTAAATAATAGAAAACCAAATATACAATATGCAACAACAATAACAGTAACACGAATAAAATATATGGTTAAACAACTGGCATTACAAGCATAAATACACACACACACATACATACATAGACACACACACACATAACTGTACATGTATTTGCGCACGTTGTTCGCACCCCACGTTACCAACCCGTCTGCGCTACGGCAGCCCAAAACCTGTGGCTTGCCTCGCTGCCGCAATTGTTATCGTTAAATTTGTTTTCATTGTTGTTGTTTGTTGTTATTTCATTATTATTCTATTTTTTCGGTCTTTGCTTTTGCTTGTTGTCTCTCATTGCTATCCACTCGTTGCATTTCGCCTCTTTTTTGCGCATTCGCTGATATCTTCGACGGCAGCGGTGCTGCATCGCTGCACCGAGTTGCCATGAACTGGAAAACCTTGAAAACTTAATGTTGCCCACATACACTTACATTCATACATACATGCGTATATATTTTCGTTTTCTTATGCATTTTCTATTTTGTAGTTTCTATTTTTTGTTGCCTTCGCCCCTGTCGTGCCGTTCGTCCCACCCTTGCTGGCCTCGCTAATGAATTTTGCACAGCGATTCGCCTCATTCTCAGTTTGAATAGCTCCCTTGTGACGGTTTTCGTTTGGCAATGTCAAAATTTTTCGTCTATAAGTACGCTTGAGTACAAAACTGTTACTTTTTCAGATTGCCAAATCGGTTCTGGAGAGTTTTCACTGTAGCAGTGTTTGAAAGCAAGGCCAACCCAAGCCACCAAGCCACTTTAATATTGTCTGAAAGTAATTACACGTCTACTTTAAAGGTTGAGGTACCGGACCAAAGCAAACAGGAGTTTTCTTAGCAGGCTATTTAACTTTTCTGAGGATATTTCTTGCAAGAAAAAGAAAAAAAGAAGATAGACGAATCTCTCTTAGCAGTTCGCATATAGTTTCAGATTCCGTTCTCACAACAGTCGAGTCCACATAACCGGTACAGACCCTGATTTTTATCGACCAAGGCCTGTCACTAATAATAATGCGAATTTGGGCGAATCTCGAAAAAATTTACCACAAATTTGTTGAAAAATTAAATAGTATGGCTCCGAACGGTCTTAATTGTCAACTAAAAATAATTTCTCACAGGTAAGAAAAGCGAAAGACCAAACCAAAATCTTCACATTTCGAAGGGCTGTAGATAGAAATTTGAGATACTTATAGGATAAAATCCCCTGTTTGGTAAACAAATCTAAAAAAATTGTTGCAGATCACGGAGTTCTGTAAGGATTGTTCGCGATCTCCACCCTTCTCTTGTTCACTCTCTCTTGTCTGTGTTCCATATCAGCGCTCACTTTGTCCAGTTAAAAAGGTTATGTAAAACTGCAGGTTTTTGTATTCGTCCACAAGTATTATGGAAGCACCCAATTTTCAACTTTATTTCCTTTCATTTATTTCTTTAAAAAAAAGGTCACAATGTTAGCGCTTCGATCGTATTTAGTCATGAACATGTTTTTATAATATTAGCGGTTCGGACCCAATATAGGACACATTTGTCAGATAATACCAACTTATAGGCCCCATGTTCGAAATCTACAAATATACAAATAAGATTAAAATAGCCTCCTCCAAACAAGTACAGTCTCCGATCCTCTTTTAAATGTAACTCAATATTTTTTGGAATTGTTTATAAAACTTCAAAGGATGATAGGGGGGGTAAGAGGGATCCAAGTGACTGTTTTTTTGAACGTCCATCCATTCGAATTTTGGTTTTTTGGAAATATTCCCGCGTATTAAAGCGCGACGTATCACCAAAACAGCTCAATCACTTGCTTGACCCTGTCTAGTTTTTAAATAGATTTAAGATTTCATAACTTATTGATAGGCTTTAAGAACAGGCAGATCCAATAAATAAAATAAGTTTAAAAAAAAAGTCATCCCTAACAGAGTTATATGGACGAGTCGTTTGAGCCAAGTCTTCGATAACTTCGAGAACTTCTCTGAATGCTTTGTGCCGCACAAATATTTGTGTAAATGAAAACAAGTTTCCTTGGTACTGAAGGACAGATACGAGGAGGAAAATAGGAATATTTATCAACGAAAATGGTTTTATTGTTTTTCAAAATATTCTCCATCAAGATTTATACACTTTTGCATACGCTCAAACCAATTTTCGAAGCACTTTTTCCACTCCGATTGAGACACCTCCAAAACATGGTTTTTGAATGCTTCAACAGCATCTTCTGGCGACGAAAATCGTTGACCTCGCAAAGATGTGTGAGAATAAAAAGAAGTCATTGGGTGCCAAGTCAGGGCTGTACGGCGGATGACCCATCAATTCGACGTTTTGGCCGGTCAAAAAGGCACTGATTTGAGCCGATGTGTGAGAGCTCGCATTGTCATGGTGCACAATGATTCGTCTTCTCTTGTTCGTTTTTCGAATTTCTCCGAAGACTTCAGGCAAACAAATGGTGGTGTACCACTCAGAATTGACCGTCCTACGTTGCTTAAGCAAAACAGTCGCCACATGACCAGTTTTGCCGAAGAAACAGGCGACCATTTGCTTCGAAGTGCTTCTTCCACGAAAAACTTTCGTTGGATTTGGCTCGTCTTGGAAGGCCCACACGGTCGATTGCTGTTTTGTTTCGGGCTCATACGCATAGATCCATGATTCGTCACCTGTGATGATCTTATAAACGTCTTTTGAAGCACCGCGATCGTATTTTTTCAGCATTTCTTTACACCAATCCACACGAGGCTTTTTTTGAGCAATTGTCAAATTGTGCGGGATCCAACGAGAACAAACCTTTTTTACGGCCAGGTGTTCATGCAATATCGAATGTGTGCTGGTGGGAGAAGTGCATAGGCATGCCTCTATCTGAAGGTATGTTACATGACGGTCTTGCATTATCATTTCACGTACGGCATCGATGTTTTCTGGCACAACGGCTGTTTTTGGACGACCTTCACGGAATTCGTCTTTGAGCGAGCGTCGGCCACGATTGAATTCGTTGTACCAGTTTTTCACAGTGCTATAGGATTCATAGCCATACAAAGATTTTAGTTCATCGATGCACTGTCGTCGTGATAATCCATGTCGAAAGTTGTGAAAAATTATCGCCAAAAAATGTTCACGAGTTAATTCCATTTTTTGGCCGAGATGAATTTTTTAATTCCCTGTAAATAAAGCAATTTACGATTAAATGACAAAACGTTCTGAGTAATGTAATGCTAAAAAATGTCAAACTTTCCAATGGAAATGTCAGATTGCACCTGTCAACACTTAGTGTTGCCTAGGCCAGAAATATATATAGCAGCCCTCGTATTGCCCTGAACCGCTTGAAAAGACTGACTGTGCCTGCGGTTATACTCTTTCCAAAATCGCTTAGATGTCAAACCACGACGAATGTGAAAAGCAAAAAATGAAAATCAGCAAGGATCCAGCATTTAAATGATATTTTTGTGAAAGCTCAACTTCATAAAAGAGAAACTTATCATTATTACTCCTCACCCTCTAGACAAGCGGTCAATTACATGAGAATCTAATGGGCCCAGACAGCTAAGCAAGCATTTTGGGTGGCAAAACACAACACAGAAAACACAACAAACACAGCTTAATGCAGCATAATATTTGTTGTCATCTTTTAATTAGGCGCAATCGGCTGATGCTCGGCTCTGTAGTGACTGCAGCAATTTGGAAGGCGCTTCGTGTGGCTAAATGCCGGTTGTCCGCCGCCTATTACCAGTCAACGCTAAGTGTCTGCCGGCACGCGGCCTATCGCACTTGTTGCTGGCTCGCTAGCCACGCGTCTGTCTGTCAGTCTCACAGGCCGGCTGTATGACAGACTGGCAGTCCGTCAGTCGGTCAATCAGATAGTCCATCAGTGCGTCAGTCAGAGGCGAATGAGGCTTGTGGCAGCACTATGTGAGACCGTCTAGAAGAAACCGCGGCAGTTGGGAAGCCCTTTAACCATCGCCAAGTGCATTTAATTGCATTTGAAGGCCTCACACGAGCACTCGAACGCACTCACACACTTACTGGCACATACACGCCGAAATTGTGGCATTTGTGCTGCTTTGTGTGTAAAGCGCATTTTGGTGGCAGCAACTGCTATGCGCATATGTGTGGCTAATGCTAAACTATTTGCTGCCAGGTGTTGTTGCAGATGCTCAATTGACTCAACACGAGTCCATATGTGTGTACCTTTGATGATTCATGCTGAGGCATTATTTGATGCGCGTCGCATGTTGTTGCCAGCTGTGGCTCACACGTATCTAAACACACACACACACATTGTATTATTCGCATGCGCGTCACTTACATGCACACACACAGGCACACACGTAAAATGCACGCACGCGCAGCTAACGTGTCTATTATGCACATATATATGGCATTGCAACTTGCAACATGCCACATTAAAAGCGATTTCTCGCCTGCTCAAATGCAATTTATTATGATTTTATTTTCTCTCATTGTTCTTGTTGTTGTTGCCTGCTCCTAATTCTAATTATTTAATTTAAATTTTTCGTTTTCATTGCATACTTTATGTTATTATTATTATTGCTTTTTTTTCCACTGCTGCGTGCAATTTTGCATGCAGAAACTTGTTGTTGTATTGTTTTTGCCAGTTTTTCTTCTACGCGGCACGTAATCTGATTTGCTTAGGTTATGTTGCTGCTGCTGCAGCTGCTTCTTCTTGCCACATGCATTTGCTTGTTGCCGCTGCCGCTGCCATCATTATTAGCATTATTAATTTTTGCACTTTATTGTTTTTGTTGCAAATGTACGCTTTATTGCGCGCAGTTGCTGGTTATTGTTGTTGTTGTTTTTCTTGTTGTTGTTGTTGATTTTTTTTCATGGCAACCGCACTAAGTGGCATTGTCAGAGACGCATCACTCGCTCGCACCACCTCAGCTGCCGCTACGCATGCGGCAAGTGCAACATGTGGCATGGTGCAATGGTTGGTTGCCTAGCGCGCTGCCAGCGAATGGGGACGCCCTAGACAAAGCGCAGTGGCAGCAATTATATTTCATATATACATATATTTTTTTGTTGCACTAACCGTTTGCAACAAAACTACATACAAAATTACTTCGTTGTGGCATTTTCACTCATACAACAAAGCCAGCACCTTGCCACCACTGCCACATCGGCTCCCTTTATTTTTCTTTCTAGCTGTGCACTCGCATTGCATGCAACATCAAGTAAAATGTACAATTTTTCGTTGTTGTTTTTCACTAGTGTAGTTCTTGTTGTTGTTGTCGCTTGCTGTTTTACTCAACCCGCCTGATTATTAAGTAGAATTTGATTTTGTTAATTAGTTTTCGTTGCTTTTAACTTTACATTAAAAACTGCACACCTCCCAACGCAATAATAAGGTGCAACAATAACAACAACAACGGCAAAAAATACACAGCTAATTACATGTACAACCGCATTGGTAACAAAATCAGCAAATCAGCTATGCACATTCAAAGCGTGGCCGCCGGAGTGCATATATTAATGTTGCACTTGCAACATGCCATCATATTCAAAGCAAACGCTGCACCAACAATGTATCGGCACGTTCCTCCCTGCGCTAATAAATAAATTTGTCGCTTCATAGCTATTTTTTGTGCTTGTTCTTGTTTTTGGTTTGCTCATTAATTTATTTGTTTGTTTGTTCGTTTGGTTGCAAGTGGCATGTGGCACATATACTTAACGAAATTAAGGCGCACAAAGTGCCACTCAGATGGCCGCCTCCAATGACACCGTTGCAGGCGCCATCATCACAGTTCGCCCACGAGCTGCGTGCGCCTTCACCGCCTGGTAGCGTGTGTGTGTGTGTGTGTGTCGGTACCTTTGTTCAGCTTCTAATTGCATTGCAGTTCGGTGCTTTGGCGCAATTTTACTCGGCTGTTTGTAATTTATGCTGCCTCAAAGTGCAGACGCGCACGCACTTGCAACAATTGAAAAAACATCTTAATTCAGTTGCTATTTTGTGTGTGTGTGTGTGTGTGTGTGTGATTGTCTTCGAAATTTATTGTTTTTAGCGACAATAATGACGTTGTGGCACGCACTTTTTACACCGTTTCGCTAATTTTTGCCATTTTATTTTGTATAAATTTGTTTTAATAAAATGTTATCTTTATGCCAGCGGAATTGAGTTGTCAGTCCCAAAGCCTCTTAATGTGGTCCGCGCCGCGGGAATTAACATATAATGCGAAAATAAGCTCTAAGCAGGGTGTGTTAATTTTTATAATTTTTATTACATTAGCCATGTCTTTATTTAATTTTAATGATTTCTTTAAGTGCCACACAAATATGCGCGCTGTTTCTGCTACAGATCGTTTTATAGACGATGTTTCATTTTGTGTTTTGCACATGATTTTTGCCGAAAATGCAACGATTCCAATTAGCAAGTTCATCAGTCGGCTTCGCAGGTTTCTCAAACATTTTTAAGCGCTTCTGACTCAAAACTAATACGATTAACTGTTCGATATACGACATAATATCTTTTAACATTAAAAACAACCACTCGAAGTATAAAAGTTGTTATCGCTGAGACTGTTGACGAACGCATTACCGAAATAGACGTACAAAATATCATTCGAGAAAACGATAAACGATTAACTAAAACTATATACCATAGACACCCATATCTTTAATTTTTGGTTTACACAGAATCCCTTATCAAGACCCTATACAGATCTGCATTGACTGAAAGAGCATTCCAGCAAAATTTTCAATATAAAGATAAAGAAAGTTTTGCTATTTCGATATGAAAGTTCTTTTCGACAAAAAAGCGATGATTTTCAGTAATAATTCCAGCTAGAAGGAGCTCCCACAAATACAATACATTCAATAACGGAGATTCTAAAAAACAAAACCCAACATGAACGAATTTTTAATCGGTGCCTATTGTGTTCTACTGTCATGTGTTATGTGAAGAGTCTCTGAAGCGCAATCACCCTTGCCGTTTAACAAAATACCCAATGCACAATCTATGGATCTTTTACAAACGTTGTCTTCTATATAGCTTAATATGATATTGGTGGACTTTTCACAAACAATTCGAGAAGAAATTGTATATGGGACAAGGAACCAGCACCACTTACAAAGGTCATAAATATATACTTATCTCTTTCCTTTTCTTTCTCTTCTGTCCTCTTTATGTTATTATATGTTTATACTAAAAGGTGAACCATTTCGAGATTCCCTAACTTTTTTAAAGAAAACACATAGAAGCTTCTTATCTAATAGGGAATTTTTTATCATCATTCGAAAGAATATTCCTTGGCATTTACTTTTTGAAGATTATTTTTTCAAATGTTGGCCGCGGCTACGTTTCAGATGGTCCAACCGTTTGGTGCAATTTTCGTTGACGCGTTCGAGCATTTCGACTAGTAATTGGCGAATGACACACGTGATGTTTTGCTTCAAGGCCTGAATCGGAACAGGATTGCCCGCATAGACTTTAGACTGTAAGGATCCCCACAGAAAAGAGTCTAACGTTGTGATTTCATGCGATCTTGAAGGCCAATCGACCGGCGCAAAATGTGAAATTATCTGCTCATCGAAATGTTTTCTCAATAAATCCATTCAGTGATGCGATGTGTCAGATGTGGATGTAGATGTGGCAATTTCAGGGCTGAAATAGTCAGTTATCATGGCACGATAACGGTCGCCATTGACGTTTACGTTCTCATTGGCATCATTTTTGAAGAAATATGTTGATAAATCCACCGGCCCACAAACTACACCAATCTGTTGTTTTCTCTGTATGAAATGGCAGCTACTGAATCTCTTCAGGTTGCTCGCCGTCTCAAATACTCCAATTTTGCTCGTTTACAAACCCATTTAGCCAGAAATAGGCCTCATCGCTGAACAATATTTGGCTTGAAAACGTCGGATTTTTTTTTTTTCAGTCATAGGACAAAGAGTCTGAATCGGATTTGAAGAAGATCGAGAACTAAAAAATATAAGGCAATAGCTTCCGCGTTTTGTTCGTGATTCATCAGATCATAGAATCAATCAAGTGATACTGAGATAACGCTTACCAAAGAGAGTAAAACTAAGCACTGCCAATGTAACTTTAACGGTGACATGGAAAAGGGGAAAAGACCAAGACAACTTTTATTTTTAGCACTGGTTCAGCCAACAGATAAATAGTTACTAGTGGAAATATCTAGTTTCAAACGTGGAGAGTTTGCTTTAAGAGTGCGGAATTATTCCAGCTTCCGAAAACCTCAAAAACGAAGAATCATTTTTCGAAGACGGCGCCGAAATTAATATCTCAAACCAGAGCAACAAAGCTAAGCACCCAAATAGGCACCAAGAAAATGAATAAAATCGTTGCTGACAGCAACAGCAGCAACAACAACTAAAACTAAACAAATAACCAAAGGCAAATGACGAAAATAACGTCCAATGGCAGCGCAGCAACTGTGACAAACACGAATTTGTGACTACAATTAGTGGCTTTCGTTGGTATTAGTGTGATGGTGGCTGGTGGTGGAAATGGTGGATAGTGGTGGGTAGTGTTGTTTGCTATTGTTGTAGGCGTAATGCATTTTTTAGTTTCATTTTTCGACAACAATACAAACGACATATTTGGTGGCCAATGCTTTTTTAACTATTTTGCTACGCTACTTTGTTGTTGCTGTTGGCATTGTTATTTTTGATACACACACACACACACACGCGCGTTTTTGTATTGCTAAGAATAAGCCAATTGTAACTGGTTGACGTTAAAAGCGTGCAAAAAATAGCAAACAACAACAACGCTAAATCAAACAACAACAGCAAGTGCCAACAATGAAGTATCAAATTCAGCAGTAATAACAACAACAACTAAAATGCAAACAAACGAAATAAAAAATCGTCAACTTGGACCTCACCTTGAATGCGCCAACGGCAATGCAACACACCGCCACCCCAAAACCACCGCCAAACGCCGAGCTGCACCGCTGCCCCGCAGCTTTGCCTTGAATGCAGCGCATTTTGTGGTATGGAAATTGCCAAGTCTTACTTATTGTTTTTGTTGTTGTTTTTGCATTTTTGCTATTTTTCTATTAACATATTTGCTGTTTTTAGCTGCTGCTTTTTAAATATTCGCCATAAATAAACACACGCACACATAGCCAAATACACACGCGCACTCACACATATACAATTACCCACACACACACGCATACACAAATATTCGCACAAATTTGGTTTGCCTATTGAAAATGGCGTCAAGAATATAGAAAATAAATTACTGATCGAAGAAAGAAGCAAAAAATTAAAAAATCAGAAAAAACAACAACAACAAAAAACTGGTTATGCCAATGAAAATAAATATGAAATGAATAGCGCTTAGCAGAATAAATATAAATGTGGCGTGGCGTGGCGTGGCGTGGCGTTTCCTCAAATTTCCTTAATAAATAACGAATAGCAATAATTTCATGTGTGCAACAACAACAATAACAATAAAAAAAAATTTGAAATAGAGATTTATTGCACAAGTAACAAAAACGGAATTATTCAGATAAACAAATTGTATTGAAAAATCAGCTGTACTTGAGAATTTCATCATGCAATTCCATAAACGAGACGTCGTAGAGGCCAACTGGCCGAAAGTCTTGCGAACCGTGCGACAGTCAGAAAAGATCGCACAGAGAGTTAAACTGAATGCGAGAGGAAGAGAGCAGCGCGCGGTGTCAGACTGAAGCGCTTGTATTTCATAACATTCTAGAGCTTCGAAATTTATCGACAAATCCACAAATCACACGGTCCACCCGAACTTATGCGGAAGTCGCATACCGACATTGCATATAGTAAACTAATATTGATAAGTTTGTTATGGTTAGCGGCTCTATTTTAGTTACCGCATTAGCAGTAAGTCGAAACGAAAAAGAAAATATGAAGGATTGTATAAAAATATAAAAAAAAAATTAAAGAAAAAAACAGTAACATTGAAGTTCATGAGATCATAGTTTGCAGTATGAAAATATTGGTGGAATGCGAGTAGGCTTATATTTTGGAGAGCAAAAAACTTAGAAAATAATTAAACGCATTAATTCCGACAACACCGAAACTATGAAACCATTTAATGGTGCATTTTTTATAGCATAAAAAATCTTAATCTTGATTTTGGTTGGTCAGTTTATATGGCAGCTATATGCTAAAGTGGTCCAATCTGAACAATTTCTTCGACGGTTGAAGAATTGCAGTGAATATTAATCTATGAAAAATTTCGTGAAGATATCTCGTCAAATAAAAAAGTATTCCATACAAGCACTTGACTCCTATGATTCTATTTGTATGCGAACTACATGTTCTACTTGTCCGCTCTGAACAATTTCTTCGGAGTTTGCATCAATGATGTAGAAAGTAATCCAAGCCAAAGTTCGAGAAGATATCTCATCAAATGACAGAGCTTTCAATACAAGCACTCAATTCCAAACTTTCAGTTTATATGACGGCTTTATGCTATAATGGCCCGGTATCGAGTTAGTTCCGACAAATTAGCAGCTTTTTGGTGAAAAAGGATGTGTGAAAAATTTCTGGTCGATATCTCAAACACTAAGGGACTTGTTTGCATGTATACAGATGTACGGAACGACTCGTCACCTGTTCTATTATAAATGTATTCATAGGTCTCCAACGTTTTCTTTTACGTATTACAAGCTTCCTGACAAACTTAGTATACCCTGTTCGGGGTATAAAAATTATCCAATGTTACATGAAAGGCGAGTTTTTGCACAAACGATTGCCAAAACAATGATCTACTCGTTTCTATACCTTCTTTATGGGAATTAAATTTAAGAAATTAAAGATCAATTTGTTTTAATAAACAGCGATATCAAAAGTGTATACGAGTTAGTATTGAACCCAACATCCAACATCAAATCTCAACTTCTTTTCTCTATTGTGCAAGAATTTATAAGTGGTTTATACCAGTTCTTTGGAAATTGTACCATTTTTTGTTCGATTCTGTACTTTCGAATGTTTGAATCGATGATGGCTTCTATAAATTATACTAGTATAACATTAAATAACCGCTTTCCTTTCTAAAACCCCTTAGCAAAATCATGCATTTTGTTTTGTTCAATTCTTTACATTTTTGTTTCTTATATGAATGATAGCTTCTGTAAATTAAGGGGGTATTTTAGGCTAGAAATCAAATTTTGGCCAGTTTTTTGAATTTCATTAAAAAAAAAAAAACCAAAAAATATTTTTACTGTACATTTTTTTATGGTGTTTTTATTGATACCTTAAGAATACATAAAAAAAAATTTACAAAAAAATATTAAATATTAAAATAATTAGAGGGGTGGGGGGGAGGAAGAGACAGGTGTAAAAAAAATGGCGCATCCTGGTGACATTGATCCTGACTCTCCTGGTGGTCTGAAAAAAAATCAAAACAAATTTTTAATCAGTAAGGATGCTGTTATAGTCCCTACCTCAGAGAACACGAAAAAAAAAATTTTGGAAAAATGGCGACTGCCTGAACATAAAAATCATTTTTTACGCAATTTCAAGTAAATCGGTTGTAAAGAACTTGGGATAATGCCGGTATCGTGTGGAAAAAAATAGTTTCGAGAAAAACGCGTTTAAAGTTTTACGTTATATTATACGATATTCGCTCAACCGGTCTAGTTGCCACGTCACTAAAATGGCTATAACTTTGAAAATAATTTGAGTTTTGAAAAATCCTTTCAGGAAGATATTTTTGAGTATCAAAGATATCGAATTATGAAAAAAAAAATTTCGATTTTTTCAAATTTCTAGAGAATACCCCCTTAAACTAGGACAGCACTATAACGGCATACTATTCTAAATCCACCTCGTGTTAAAATTAATTAAGAATTATATTAATTTTGTATATACATAAATTATACTAGTTGTCTGTTCGATTCGGTACGTTCCAAATGTATAAATTCTTCTATATACAAGTATATGTATATATTTCTTAAAAAAAAGGTGTCTGGCGGTAAAGGTAATTTTTAGAGCTTAAAATTACTTGTAATCTAAAATCCAAAAAATTGTATTATGAAAATAGATTAATGCTAGTTATGTTTGAAGGAATAGGCCATCTTTTGATGTCTGACAAAATTGCGGCGATCCAAATACAAGTAATTTTTTGTGACAAATATTTACACCTTGAATATTATCCTTTCGATGACTTTTCTTGACTAATATAGCTAAGAAGACCGTCTAAAAATTTCAAGTCGATCGGTTACGAAAAAAAAGTGTTAAAATTTCAAAAATATTTACAAATACGCTCATATCCGAAATTATTTAGCAGAATAACTTGAAATTTTCAAAGAATAATCTGAAATATGAGATATATACATATATCTGATATACATTATGATAAAAAAAGAATCTTGTCGATCTCAAAGTAATCCCAACCAGATGTAATACAATTATGTTAACGATTTTTCCAATCCTCGAAACACTTTTCATAAGCACTTTTTGGGTTGGGCTGCACTTCTTTCAACGTATTTTGTTTTATCTCTTCGATCGACTGCAAACAGTAACGGAAATTTCTGTTTGGAGAACAAGAAAAAATCTCTAGGAAGCAAATCTATTGCATACAGTGGTTGAACTTTAAATTTGGTTGGCTTTAAATTCTTCACCATGCTGGTTCGATGATTTGGTGCACTATCATTGTGTAAAATTCATGAATTATTCCATTATTATGGTCCACTATTCCGGCCGTTATCGACGGATGTTCTCACATAAGTGCCTCAATACGGCCAAATAGAACTCTTTATTAACCGTTTATCGAAATAAATTCATGATGCACCAAACCACGAATATCGAAAAAAATCGATCGAGCTTGACTTTTGAGCGGCTTTGGATTTTTTTTTGTGTTTTGTTTTTTTTTCGTCTCGTTTTTCCCTCCATTCCGATGACCGTTGACTTGTTTGCATATCAAACTCATAAATCCATGACTCATCGGCAGTTATAATGCTCTCCATGAATATGCGATTGGCATTCGCACGATCAGGCATGCTCACAGAGACCTATTTACGGCACTCTTATCTTTATGAAATAAATTCAGCTTTATCAAGACGAGTTGAGCAAGAACGCGTTTCATAACATCCATCAAAATTATTCTAATGGACTCACGAGAGAGGTCGAACTCACTGCTATCTCTGCAACACTTGCATGACAATTTTCAAGCACCATATTCTTCACTAGTTTAATATTTTTATCAGTTGAAGATGTCGTAGATCGTTCTGAACGAGGCATGCCTTCAAAGATCTCTCGACTGTCTTTGAAGGCTATGTACCATTAATTGTGTTCTTGATACAACTGAATCATCGAAAGCCTTTTCCAACATTCGCAACGATTCCGCACGCGAAATTTGGTTAGAAATACAAAATTTGAAAAAAATTCATTGCTTAATATTTCTATTGATTGTAAAAATCGCAACGCACTACTGAGGTGTACCGACTTAAATTGCTGCTGTACACAAACTGGCTTACAGATCGTGCTCATATTTGGCATAATAATTAAAGAAAGTCCTGCTAATAAACCGAAATACATTTTTTGAAAGCCATTTAAGTGGGGGAATTTTATTACAAATTGAATTACTGGGTATTTTTTGTTACAATGTATGCGAAAACAAAAATTGGTTTTTGAAAACTCACAAGTGGCTACAACCTCTAAGTACAATAGGTAGAAGAAGGCCATCTTTTTTTTTTTTGGTTGGCTGGGGAGGATGGAGTTATGGGGAATAGACTTTACGGAATAAATTTCTTATTGTAACAATTGACAGTACAAAACTTCGACCTATTTGAGAGTTAAAGTATTTTTTTTTTTTTTGTTTAATTCGGCAATAAAATGAGCTACTCATTTGATCTTCAAAAAAAGTAGTTGGTGTTTAACAATGGCCGCTACCTCACGCATCATCATAATATTCTGGCACTAAAGATATGACATATTTAAATCCTCCGTCTACAACAGATAATACAACTACTCACCCTGAATTTACTTCTGCTTATTAAGCCACTTGGCAGACTGTCATTTCCCTGCAATCAGTCGGTGGCTATAATCAGATTACGAACACAGCGAATATTAATTAGAAAGCCCAAGTTCCACATTCGTCTTATTAATTAATAGCAAGCGTTTCCTACAACCCAAACACACACAGACACTTATAAATGTATATAAACTTATATATGTATGTATGTGCAGCAGACTTTAATAACCGTTAATGCAGTTAATCTCAGCACAATTCTGAAATTAAAATATAAAAATGCAACAGCAACAACAACTTGACTTCAAGCACAACAAATTGGCAACCGTAGGTGCAGAAAGATCAGCGAACTTTGAACTTTGACTACTTTTCGAGACATTAACACACATACAAACAGATATAAACACATGCATACATACAAATATTCAAACAGTTATAGTGATATTATAATGGTGCCTTAATAGAATTATAATTATAGTCGCTCGCCTTAGAGCAGAATTAAGGAAAAAATTATTGTGATAGTAATAATAAAAACAACAACAACAATTGAAATCGCAAATTTTAATTTCGCCACGGATTGACCAGTTCGTACCACGGGTGCAAATGCCACCCAACAATAAATGTTAATAACTCAATAATAATTTCGTTTGCTTAGGATAACAACAACAACAACAACAACAGCAGCAGCAAGAAAAGCAGAAAACAAAAAACGAGACGAGAATATTTCAATTATAAAGGGTGATTTTTTAAGAGCTTGATAACTTTTTTAAAAAAAAAAACGCATAAAATTTGCAAAATCTCATCGGTTCTTTATTTGAAACGTTAGACTGGTTCATGACATTTACTTTTTGAAGATAATTTCATTTAAATGTTGACCGCGGCTGCGTCTTAGGTGGTCCATTCGGAAAGTCCAATTTTGGGCAACTTTTTCGAGCATTTCGGCCGGAATAGCCCGAATTTCTTCGGAAATGTTGTCTTCCAAAGCTGGAATAGTTGCTGGCTTATTTCTGTAGACTTTAGACTTGACGTAGCCCCACAAAAAATAGTCTAAAGGCGTTAAATCGCATGATCTTGGTGGCCAACTTACGGGTCCATTTCTTGAGATGAATTGTTGTCCGAAGTTTTCCCTCAAAATGGCCATAGAATCGCGAGCTGTGTGGCATGTAGCGCCATCTTGTTGAAACCACATGTCAACCAAGTTCAGTTCTTCCATTTTTGGCAACAAAAAGTTTGTTAGCATCGAACGATAGCGATCGCCATTCACCGTAACGTTGCGTCCAACAGCATCTTTGAAAAAATACGGTCCAATGATTCCACCAGCGTACAAACCACACCAAACAGTGCATTTTTCGGGATGCATGGGCAGTTCTTGAACGGCTTCTGGTTGCTCTTCACCCCAAATGCGGCAATTTTGCTTATTTACGTAGCCATTCAACCAGAAATGAGCCTCATCGCTCATCGGACACGGACGCGAAACACATTTCGAACCGAACACTGATTTTGGTAATAAAATTCAATGATTTGCAAGCGTTGCTCGTTAGTAAGTCTATTCATGATGAAATGTCAAAGCATACTGAGCATCTTTCTCTTTGACACCATGTCTGACATCCCACGTGATCTGTCAAATACTACTGCATGAAAATCCTAACCTCAAAAAAATCACCCGTTATAAAGGCGATAACTTGATGTTTACGACTATATGCAGATACGTATATATTTGTATATATATATATATATATATATATATATATATATATACATATATATATACAAATATATATATACAAAAATGTGTGTCTACAGTTGCACAATTCAAGTTTATTTATTATTTTTTTTATGTGTCGCGATCGTTGTGCCAGAATAAATCTAGGAAATGTGCAATTTGCTGGCATTAAACTTATTTGCTTCGCCTCTACTTTGCTCCCTTATTTTATTGTGATTACTTTAGTTTTAGCTTTACAAATGAGTTGGCAAATCGGTTGTGAATAATTCGTATTGACAGAATGCTGGGTATTTTATGGCACATATGGACTTTCATTTACATATAAACGGTATGATTTTGGAATTATTAAATTTTTTATCGAACAAATTTTGAAAACAAAAAATTTTAAATATTAACTTCCACTGTATAGAACCTATTACACCTTTCACATCTGCATTTCTCATAACAGAGAGGATATAAAAAAATTGTATCTTGATTTTGAACGATCACTTTGTATGACAGCTATGTGCTATAGTTGTCGGATTTCCAAAAATTTCTTCGAATATTACAGCGTTTCTTTGACCAATAATTGTTGCCGAATTTTGTAAATATAACTCGTCAAATAAAAAAGATTTCCATACAAGGACTTGTTTTTGAATGATCAGTTTGTATGACAACTATATGCTATAGTGGTCCGATTTGAACATTTTCTTTGCATATTATACTGTTGCTTAAAGTAATAATTCACGCTAAATTTCGTGCAGATATCTTGTCAAGTAAAATAGTTTTCCATACAACGACTTGTTTTTGAACGATCAGTTTGTATGGCAGCTATATGCTATAGTGATCCGATTTGAGCACTTTCTTTGCATATTATACTGTTGCTTAGAGTAAATAATTCACGCCAAATTTTGTGCAGATATCTTGTCAAATAAAATAGTTTTCCATACAAGGACTTGTTTTTGAACGATCAGTTTGTATGACAACTATATGCTATAGTGGTCCGATTTGAACATTTTCTTTGCATATTATACTGTTGCTTAGAGTAATAATTCACACCAAATTTCGTGTAGATATCTTGTCAAATAAAATAGTTTTCCATACAAGGACTTGTTTTTGAACGATCAGTTTGTATGGCAGCTATCGGCTATAGTAGTCCGATTTGAAATTTTTTCTTTGAATATTATGTCTTTTGCTTGGGCAATCATCCTTATGAAATTTCGTGGAGATATCTTGTCAAATAAAAAAGTTTTCCATACGAGGACTTGTTTTTGACGATCATTATGTATGACAGCTATATGCTATAGTGATCCGATTTGAGCACTTTCTTTGCATATTATACTGTTGCTTAGAGTAATAATTTACGCCAAATTTCGTGCAGATATTTTGTCAAATAAAAAAATTTTCCATACAAGGACTTGTTTTTGAACGATCAGTTTGTATGGCAGCTATATGCTACAGTGATCCGATTTGAGCACTTTCTTTGCATATTATACTGTTACTCAGAGTAATAATTTACGCCAAATTTCGTGAAGATATCTTGTCAAATAAAAAAGTTTTCCATACAAGGACTTGTTTTTGAACGATCAGTTTGTATGACAGCTATATGCTATAGTGATCCGATTTGAATTTTTTTTCGAATATTGCATCTCTCGTTTGGGCAATCAAACTTATGAAATTTCGTGCAGATATTGTGTCAAATAAAAACGTTTTCCATACAAGAACTTGTTTTTGAACGATC
>JBAWJQ010000543.1:0-18346 GCA_037783105.1 Bactrocera zonata
CACTTTTTCTCACACTTTTTTTGTCTATTGAACCTATTAAACCAGGGCGATCTTTCTGTCGTTGTGCTGATAAAAACTGCTTATCCTCTTCTACAGTCAAAATATTTAAAGCTTCAGAATGAGCAATATCAAACAAATCTTCTAATTTTTGTTGCCAATCTCGCTCTTTTTTCTCTATTGCTTTCGAACGTTTTTTCTTGTTCTCCTTATTTTTTTTTTAGATTCTTCCACTCTATGAAGTATTTTTCTATTTCACTGATAACATGTTTTTTCAATCTTGTTGGTATACTAGCTTTTTCCCATAAATTCATGACTTCACCAGCAGCCACAGTAGCAGAATCTCGATCGGTTCTTTTTTCTTCACTTTTGTAGTAAAAAAATAAACGTAACACCTCACCAATAGAAGGTAATTTCGATGGATTTAGATTTGGTATTGACTGACCGATTAACCAAACGTTGGTTTTATTTCTAGTTAATAAACTACCGCCACTACTTGTTGACGCCATAACAAGTTGAAACAGAACGTATGGTTTGGAAAAGGAAAAGCACGTGTGTCCTTATATTTACTAAATTCGAACTGAGAGTACTGAAAAAGAAAGGTTAAAAGGTTTGAAAGTTTCAAATGAAATGCAATGTACAACCATGTTAAAATAATGGCGAAAAATTTAAAATGCGTTACAAAAAAATCTGAAACTAATTATATAACTTCATAGTTATAATGTCTACAAAACTGCTTTTTTCAAAGTTCGACTTAAGGTAGCGACCTCTAAAACTATTCAAAAAATAAATCTTAAAAATTCTTATTTCTTATTTTAGGGTAGAGAATCATATTACGGGGTGCCCGGTTAAGTTTTAAAAAGTCGAAAAATAAGGACCACCCTAATAATTATAGTGGGGAATTTAGTATTAAACAATAGGTTCTAAATGGCTATGGTAAAAATACAAACTAATACTATTCTATAAATACTATTTTTAACAGATATATCGAAAGACGACTTAAAATAAGCTAAATAATATTAGTAGCAGGAAGACCATATTAATGAATAATGGAATAAATCCGTCAAACCTTCTTTCAAGGATATATAGAGGTGAAGGTGAAGGAAGACTCACAAATTTCCAGATGATCAAAGTTGAGAAAAAATTAAGTAGCCAACATTATGGCTTTATTAGTTTGGAAATTAACCATAGAATTTGTTTTCAACTAGTCAGCCGGAATCAAATCTGATGAACCAATAAGGTGACACTTTCATAGGTTGTCGTTATGTTGGAAAGTTTTAGTGTTTAGATGGTTTGCAAAAATATGGAGGATATTATAACGTTAGCACTATATTCATTTCTAATGATCATCTTAATTTGAATGAACATACAGGCAAATGGTTAACACATGTAATTGCTTTGTCAGCTGATTCTACTCAAGGAAATTGTATACCACATATAACTAGAGGTAGTCCTAAAATTTAAGGGGATATTCTACTCTGAAATTTTGAAAAATTTCATTTTTTTTTTCAGTTATTTAAAGTTTAGACCCTTAAGAATATATCCTCCGAAGGATTTTTAAAAATTAAAATTACTTTAGTGACGCCGTACCTAGCCCGGTAGGTAGGTAGACTCACTTCTTTAAACGCGTTTTTCTCGAAACTACTTTTTTCCACACGGTACCGGTATTGTCTCAAGTTCTATCCAACCGATTTACTTGAAATGTTTTGTGAACCTTCTTTATATAATCCTTTATCGTTCCTACCAGAATCGTGTCAAAGTTTTTATTTTTAATGTTTTAAAAAAATTCAGGAATTTCAAAAAAAAGTCGTAAAAAATGGTTTTTATTTTCAGGCAGTCGCCATTTTTCAAATGTTTCAAAAAAAAAAAAAAAATCGTGTTCCCTGAGGTAGGGACTACAACAGCATCGTTACTGATTAAGAATTTCTTTTGATTTTTTTCAGACCACCAGGAGAGTCAGGATCAGTGTCACCAGGATGCGCCATTTTTTCACCTGTCTCTCCCCCCTCTAATTATTTTAATTTTTAATATTTTTGAGTAAAATTTTCTTTCTATATTCTTAAGATATCAATAAAAACACCATAAAAAATGGATAGTAAAAATATTTTTTTTTTTTTTTTTAAATTCAAAAAACTGCCCAAAATTTGATTTATAGACTAGAATACCCCCTTAATTTCACTTTATTACATAACATTACAATACCGTATATCGGGAGTTCTGCCACCACTGTTTTTTGCCAAAAAGTCTCATACACTTACATACATATATTTGTACAACGTATACATAGTACGTTATATGTTACGTTATCACAGCCGAAATAGCTGTAAGAGAAAAATGGTGCATTTGCGTTGCCTTTAGTACGATTTTATTTGAATATCGTAAATTGATTTTACAGAAATATTAAATAAATGAAAAAAAGAAAAACGTACCAAAAATTGAGAGCTATGAATTTTACGAATACTCACACATTTACGTGAAATGCATGAATAGTTCCGTTTCATATTTTTCATACACTGTCGAGTTGGTATAAGTATTAATTAAATTGGATATAACTTTCAAAGTGATAATTTTCGAATATTTTTGAAAATAAAAATTCATAATTACAAATAATTAATAGTTTCTGCAAGCGATTTTTAACCTTTCCACTTAAATGTATTTTTGTTTTTTTACTAAGTGGAACTATAGACTGGCTTCTTATCTGAATTGGCTTACTAGGTCCATTATATCTACAAACAGATACAGTTTGGTATAGTTTAGATGCCAAAGTTAGTACTAACTGAAAATTTGCGAAGGTTAAAAATGACAGCTACTTAAATGGGCATGGCAAGCCTGAAGTTCACCAAGTGCTATAAGTTCTTTGAGTTGTTAAAGTTGAGAGTTTGCATATTTTTCATTTCATATTTTGGTTCTAACAAATCTCATCTATTGCAATATGATCGATAAACGATCTTTTTTAATGATTGTGCTCAAAATCTTTCTTCATTTGCATCTGATGTAGTTGTTTTATGAAATACCTCAATATCCAATCTTATAATTTCATTGACGAAATATAATATGTTTAACTTGATCATTAATGCTGGCGCAAGAGCCGATCATTTCCAAAGTGCTTTGAAAATCAAGATCACATATTGGTATATCTAAAAAAACGTCGGTTAGTATTGATGGTTTGGGGGTTCACTGCAAAATCCCGTGCATGTAATGTGGTATCATCATAATTTTTAAAGATATTTCTTTTATTAGAATTTATACTTTTGCAATATGTATCTCTAAGACATTATAATACAGGTGGTCGTTAGCTTTCGTTCCGTTATTATGCATTCCCAAGCAAAATCTGCCATGTTAGAAGACCCCTTTAGGAAATTTCGGGTAAAAACAGTAACAACGGTTTCACATAATCTATAGAATGACTACATATGTATATAGTGGATATATACTTTATGCTTAAAAATTGCAGACTAAATCAGTTCTCAGCTAGACTTGAACTTGCGTTTGCTCTAAAAATTTTAAGTTTGCTTCGGTGCCCCTACAAAGCTTTTTTGCCAGTTTACAACTACATATGCGGTTAAACACTCATAATGCGTACATACAACATATATATGGATATATAAGTATATAAGTGCATATGTATGAGAATAGATTGGTCTGCCGGCAAACAGGCCCCTTATAAATCGTGGTTACGTGGTCATAGGCCGTTTGTGTTTTGTTATGTATGCCGGCGGCGAAATACAAGCATTTAACGTTGTTGGTTCTGTTGTTCTAGTAGTGGCAGCAGCAGCTGCATTGAAGTGCACAGCAATTATGCTAAGAGCCGTCGCTTTTGTAATTCTGTCATGCATCGGATGTTTTGGTCACAGTGACTAGAAAAAAATTCATTTCCTAAAATTACAAAGAGCAACTACGTCATAGACTTTTTGATGAAACCTAAAGACTTTCTGAAGATTCAATGTATATGCAGAGACTAAGATATTTGCGCAAGATTCCTCTCGCTTATATCTTTGCTATAAACTAAACGGTTATGCTGTGCGTATCTTGACACAGTTTTAAAAGGTGCATGAAGTAGACCACTGAAAGGGATTATATAATCATAACACTTTCTTTTTAAATGTTCCAGCCATAAAAGACAGACAGGTGTTTTCTAACTTTAGCCGTACAATTGTCTTCCCCACTTTGGAAATTAACCCATTAATCTAATCTGACAGAAGCAATAGACCTTACTTTATTCACTTAAGATAATACTGAGTTTACAATCCGATCCGAAAAGATATCAAAATCTCTTGACAAGGTAAACATTAAGGTTTATTAAATATAATTGGAAGTTTTCATGGATAGTTAATATTTGTGGCATTTTTAAAGACAGATGACTCCACTCTTTTAACTTGTCAACTTTCAAAATAGTACTAAAATATCCACCGGTTACGTACGATGAAACAAATATTTTGCCTCTGATTTTGTATGAACGGTTTACATACAACGTGAAAATCAAATCATCAAACAATGAACAATTCTAATTTTCCCTAATAGAAATTTAACCAAAGAATCAACGAATATGTAAAATAGTTAAAATTATAATTAGTTGTGTTTCACTCCATTTTCCTCACTGTTAAATATTCTTGTTTATAAATAGATATGTGAATTTATTTCAGGTACACAGTACGTTTCACACACCAAACTAGACCGCTTGCAAAGTATTTATACGCATTTGTGGATGTCAACCATGCAACAGCAATAACAATGCGGAAAGTGCAATTTCCGCATAGCACAATTGCATGCATGCAACAAAAGGTACAATCATCTGCACGCTCAAGCGCTTCATAGGCATTGACAGAAACTACTCAGCCGCTAGTTAGCAGTACGATTTTATTTAACTTCTGTTTGTATGTAAAGGGTGATACATGTCGAAGTTCCCACTTTTTTTTTAAAGAAAAAACATATAAGCTTAAATTTGAAAGGGGAATGTTTATTTTGATTCAAAAGAACATTCTTTAGCATTTATTTTTTGAACATTAACTCTTTCAAATATTGGCTGCGGCTACATCTCAGATGGTTTATCCATTGAGTCCAATTTTCGATTACTCGTTCGAACATTTCGACTGGTAGCTGACGAATGACACACGTGATGTTTTGCTTCAGTGTCTTAATCGAAGGAGGATTTTCCGTATAAACTTTAAACTTTATATATATCCACAGGTAGAAGTCTAGGGATGTGATATCACCCGATCTTGGTGTCCAATCGACCGGCCCAAAATGTGAAATTATCTGCTCACCGATGTTTTTTTCCAATAAATTCATGGATTGATGCGATGTGTGAGAAGTGGCGCCGTCTTGTTGAATACAAATGTCGGCGAGATCTCGAGGTTGAATTTCAGGTATCAAATAATCGTTTATCATGGCGCGATGATGATCGTCATTGACGATTACGTTCTCACCAGCATTATGTTAGAGGAAATATGGACTGAAAGTCCTTAGGCCGACAAACCACAACAAATTGTTTTTTTCTGCATAAAATAGGAGCTTTTGTATCTCTTCACGTTGCTCTGATGAGTCTCAAGATAGGTGATGGTGTTGCGAATAGTACGCCCAGTAGGCCAATTATATTGACTGTAAGTTGAGCGAAGCACGCGAAACTCATACTTTAAAAATCCTGAATTTTAGTTATGAAATTGAACGATTTGTAAAGTTTATGCATGATGAATTGCCAAACAATACTGAACAAAAATAAATAAATATAACAGCTTGACACGACTCACGCGAGATATTTCTACATACGGCTATTGGTAAAACATGTATGTTTTATTAGAACCCTCTGGAAAAATCAGATAATAATAAGTTCTGTCTCCTTTTCTTAGAATCCAATATAAAAAAATAGTTCCAATAATTTTATTTTGCTAAACTCTTTTTATTTAAGAGGCATCACAGTGCCTCGGATCCACAGCAGCACTCATACTGCTATTTAAAATAATATTTTGTGCACCTCCAGTTTGCTCAAGAAGGTAACCTCCCAGAAGCTTTTGATGTTAAGGATGTTCTTACTCGCGAGTGTGACAGACATTTTAACACTTTACAAATTGGGTGGAGGGGTTCAGTTCCTAAGCAGTTTGAATAACTTTTGCTTCAAGTGGTCAATCGACATGCTAATCAAATTCACGACCGAGTATTCCTGTCATAATAATTATACCAATAAGATTGAACAATTGAGTACCAAATCTCACTTAGAAAGCGGGCTCCACAAAATAAGTGATTGTGAAATTCTAGTCAACAGTGTCTTTATTATTATAATTTTATAATTCGAATGAGTAGTTAGTTGCACAAAGTGTTTAATATACAGCTTTTTAGTTTGTAGCGCATGAAAATTGATATTTCGAAACCAATTTGGTGAAGAACTGAAGGAAATGCGTGAGGCAGAGTATATCGTACTCGGAAGGTAAACGTTCGATTTTCAATAAAATTCAAAGTTTATTATTTGGATCTAATATTACTGTCAGTATAAGCAGAATGGATAATCACAAACAGTTTAAGGTAAGCTTTGTAATGTCAGAGAAATTGTATTAGTTAGATCTCATTTATTGACAAAGAACATTGAATTGAACACAAATCTGTTAAGCGCTTTAGTAAATCTCCCGTTAGAACATATATTCGGAAAAAAAATTTTGCAGGTGGCATCTCTCAAGATTTTTTTTTTTACCGAATGGATAGCGATTAAGTGGTGACCAGTTAAAACTCGTGCAACTTAGCTTTACTAATATTCAGCACAGGAACAGTGTGGTCAAGGCGATTATCGTTACCCTCTTATAAAAATCGAATATGAAGTAAAATATTTTTCAAAGTACTTGTCCTACAGCTACCCAAATGGTAATAATTTCTGCATGAAAACCGCTGCAAGAGACGGGAAGCAACTAGTCTTGCTAAATAGATTCCAACAAAAGACTTTTACACCAACTTTTTTCGTTAGCTATGAATACTTGTTTAAATAGCAGAGAACAATGAACTTAACCCTCACACGCCTGGCAGATCCTCCAGGCACCTGATGGTTCCTTAAGGAACTATTTAAGTTTTATTTTATAAAATATAAATTTAAAGTTGTAAACTTTTTATAAACACTTACATCAAATTTAGTTATAATAACGATGAAGATTTCAAATTTTCGGCACTATTTCATAATTATCACTTTCACAATAGTTCCTTGAAGATACAAAATTACCGTTGAAACTATTTATTCGATGCACTCTTGCTCACGTCAAAATTTATATTACTGCAAAGCTAACACACCTGTGTGACAGAGCTAAAAGATAACGGATATGTCAAAGCAACATGTGACGTGATATAATATTTAAAAATGCATGCTCATACATGAAAACTTTACAAAAAAATGGTCGTTTCTGGAGGAACCGCTAGGCGTTTAAGATAATTTTACATTCATAACTTTGCCTCTTAAGGATATGGTCGCGATCCCCTTAGTTTTTCATATTTATCGTAAATCTTTGACATATTTTGTAAAAAATAGATTGAATGGGGTCAATACTTCGCTGAGCCCTTATGTACCTAATGCAAAGATTGTTATAATGCCGAGTGATTTATATGCATATATGTATTTTATATTGCCCATATTTGAGCTATCTTGGTGTAAATTATAGAGTGTGTTTTACTTATGACAGTTAATTTTTGGGCCTTAAGTAGGATAAATTGAGCGAAAACATGACCTAGCTCCTATATATGTAACTAATATCAGGATTTTCGAAAATCCAGCAGACTTTATTTCATATGTTGCTGATTATATGTATGTGAGATACCTTAATGAAACCCAGTAAACATTTTTTTAGTATGAGGTATGTTAACAATATGCGTTGCTAGCAAAAATAGAAAAAAATTGGGTCAGTACTACCCCCAACTTCTGATTTCCTGAAGGATTTTTTTGGCATTTGAATCTTGTGTCCTTAATGCAGCATCCGCCTTAACACTTTCGTCCCCTAACAAATTTCATGTTTCTTGTACTGCGCCTCGAGGTCTTCATTTTGATTCGAATGTTGATGAGATGTTGTTACAACGTTTGATGCTTCGCTGCGGCGGGTCAAACAAATACCAGGTTTCGTGTGTACATACTCGTATGTCAGTGTGCTGCTTTGGTGACTGACGCGGCGTTGCCACGAAAGGGTCTTAGCTTATAATTTAATGATTTTATTATCGTTTGATTGCCACTAAATTGTTTGTCGTTTTTGATAAATGGACGCCTAATGGTGCATTCATATGTGCTTCTTCTTATACACATTAAACAGAAAACTTTTTACCGCCTTTCAGGGTATATTAAAACTGACCAAGCGTTTAGCATTCGACATCACCGAAACCTTTTTTCACCAAAAAAGCAGGCGTTGAAGTGGGGTGACACCCTCCGTACAGTGCAAATACATAGCTATCAATTGAAAACTTTCTTATTCCTTACAAACGTACTATGTGGATTTGCATTTAATGTCGTGCAGAAAGTGCAAAATCGTTCAACTTGCACGTCGCCGTCACCGCAGTCATTGCTTTTAGTGTCAACCCTTTAGCTGGATGGAGTTTAGATGCAAACGCTTGATATACCAATTTGCTTACCCCCCGCCTATTTATTTTATATGTTTTTTCCTTTTGCTGCAGATCGTAATTGCTATTTTTGCATTTTCTAGTTCTTTTTGTTATACGCGTTCTCACTTCATTTGCTTTAACGTTTACTTTTTAAATATTTTGAAGCAATTTTCTGCACCCTCTTTACATTGCGGTACATCGCCTACCTGCTCAATTTACCAAACGCAGCTTGTGGTATGTTCAATGATATTTTGCATAGTGACATGGTGACAATTGTTTTTCAACATCGCCACTCATTTACACTCATGTTGTCACATAAATTTTTGCGAAATGTATTACTTAAGTTCTCTGAAACTACGGAGAAATAATTTGTTTGCCTTATAGTCCTATTTTCAATTTAACATTAATTTTGGGAATTAAACGAAAACAAAAGATCAATTCTGTGCCGACTGTTTTGCACATTTGAGGTATACCCTCAAAAAAGGGTATACCCCAAATTTGCTATAAGTAGCAAATATTGGTTTGTCAAAGAAGTCTTGCGGTATTTTTATTGAATGATTTATTGAAATGGTTTATAACGGTTTGATGACTAGCGATTTTATCGCAATTTTCGACGACAGGCCTTCCGAAGCGTGGCGCACCTTCGACCAGCTCTACACCAGAACGAATACGTTGAAACCATCGTTGTGCAGTGGAAATGGAAACTGTATCGGGCCCATAAACTGCACAAATTTTATTTGCGGCTTGAGATGCATTTTTGGCTTTATCGTAGTAGTATTGTAAACTATGCCGTATTTTCTCTTTATTTTGCTCCATGTTTGCGACGCTATAACTCACGAACGACTTAAAAGAAACGACAGTAAATGAAACACGTGTTAGCGTGTGAAATGAGCTTTCCAAAAAGGTATGACCCGATGCGCCGAATAAAACTATAACTACGCGCTTTCAGCGCCAACTAGCGAAAATACCGCAAGATATGTTTCAAGAATAAATTTGAAAAAAAGAACAAACATTAAGAAAATATCTTATCTTGGGTAGGTCATTGAATGCAGAATTATATACGGAACGGGCAGAAATTGGCAGATTGCATAATTTGTCTATGAGATATCACTGACAAAAATTTAAAAAATTCTGTTTCGAGAAGAACATGTTCAAAAATGAAGCTGTTGAGCTGTTATGGCCGAGTTAAAAACAGCGGGCCAGGTCCTTCTCTACCTGGTTCCTCCGGCTGGTAATGCGTCGAACGTCGCCAACGCGCCAAGGACCATAAATCTTTCGCAGAACTTTTCTCTCAAAAAGTCGCAACGTCGACTCATCCGTTGTTGACATCGTCCATGCCTCTGCACCACATAACAGGACGGGAATTATGAGCGACATATAGAGTTTGGTTTGTGTTCGTCGCGAGAGTACTTTGCTTCTCAATTGCCTACTCAGTCCAAAGTAGCACCTGACACCCTCTGGGTAGCCGGAAAACATCCGTTCAAAGGCGAGTTAACGTGAGAAGGCGAAACATTCTCTCAACAGGTTTGTGTGGTGGGTTTGGGGACGTAAAAAACATTAGCAAGGAAAAGAAGTTCTTCATCTATTGCCTATTTTTATAGTGTAAACTGGATTGCGATTTCAACAAGGAAGTTGTACTATTTACCGACAATTTCTCTGATATGATATCAAAATTAAGCTGATACGGGTTTGTTTGAATAAACTTTCAGATATCAAAATGTTATTTCCTGAATGATTTTCCAACTAAAGAGCGCTGTTAACGTACATATATTAAAGATTTATCTGCTTAAAGAAATCAGAAATCAGTACCAGAAAAATTTAATAAAATAAAATATTTGTAGATAAATTTATTAAAGAGTTACCATCTTTTTAACTTTTTAGTCAACAAATTTTTCAAAGTAAATGAGATATTTCCGGGGTTGCCACTCGCATGTAATTTTTAAAATTTTTTTTACATTTGATGTGTGAGGTTCGATACCTTTTAAAATCATAAAATATAAAAATTTTAAATTCACAATTTTCGTAGTGCGTAGCTAAAATGAACATACAACTCGGTGCTTGATATGAAATAATTGACATTTATGACGCTAAAAATTGGCTTTGTTGCTAAAACTTCAACATGACGAGTGATGTTTGTTGATTATGTGACTCCGAAGACTTTTTGTTACCGCGTTTTCCATCGTTTATATGGCTGTTAGATTGGAATAGTTGAATTGCAGTTTGTCTTGATGACGCTTTCAGCAAATGTGAATGGGCGCAATGTAGCGCCAGATGCGAGAGCATGCGGATGCTTCGTGACGATGCAGTTTGAGGGCGAAAAGGGACGGAGTAATTCGAACGCAGAAACACACATCCATTCGCTTACGCATAGGTACTTGCACGTCTTACTTTATCCATATTTTACCGTTGCACCTTGAGCTGGAATAATTAACAATCAACTCAAGTGAAAGCGTATTTCGGTGCATTCTCTGAATAAGGCCTGTATTGTATGCAAAAGCTTAACAACCGCAGCACTAGATGGACAATTTTGCCATCAATCAAATCGTAGTCTTTCGTTTTTCTTACCTTTCACGATGGGGCTCCTTCCTTCGCTTGCATTTCTTTGCGCTTCTTATCGTTGAACCGTAGAAATTACGACGTCAAAAATCACCTAGCTTTCATCATTGTGGCATTCAATGTCGTTTTTTGTACATTTTCTGCCAGCAGTTTTATACCCCTTCTGCACTTCGCCCTCCCCTATTGTAGGTTTCGTGCTGAGCTTTATTGCTGCACACATCTTTCCAGTTGCAGTACGACTTTTTAACCTTTTCTCGGTTCCTGCTGCCAGTTTTTACATTTTAGTTCTTGAAATTTATACTTTTTTTTCTTGGTATCTTTGACAAACATCATTAGTCCTTTCATCGAGCTCCTGGCTTGTGCGTAGCTATACAAAGTGCGTTCCAAATTAAACAAGACGTTATTGCGTTTTAATTGTCAGTATGTTTGTGTTATCGGTGCGAAAATGAGTTGCGAACAAAGAGCCAACATTAAATTTTGTTTTAACATTGGTCACATTATTACCGAAACGTTTCAATTGATGAAACAAGTTTATGGCGATGATTACCTATTCCGTAGCAGAGTGCACGAGTGTTTCCAACGTTTTCAAAGTGGTTGCGAGGACATAAATGACGATCAACATGTGGGCTTATCAAAGTCCGTGATCACCGGAAATTCCATCGAAACTCTGCGTGAATTCATCAAAACTCAGCCGAAATCATCAATGAAATTCATGGAAATGGAATTGAATATCTCAAAAACATCTATTTATCGCATTGGGACCATTTGGGTTTACGAAAGGTGTGTGCACGGTTTGTTTCGCACAAATTGACTAACGACCAAAAATTACTCAGAATCCAACATTCGAAGGACGATTATTTGACCAAAAATCACATTTTAACTATTAACCACTCCCCGTATTCACCTGATATGGCACCGCTCGCCTTCTTTCTTTTCGAAAAATGTATTTGCCTACTAAAGGAAAGCGTAATGCAGACGTTGGTACCATTCAAAAGGCTTGTTTGCACCGGTATACTGGCCATCGAGCTACTTGCCATCGAGCTAAAACACTCGTTCGACATGCTTTTGGACTGTGCAAAAAGCTGTATTGAAGTAGAAGGAGACTATTTTGAATAAAATAAATAATTTTTGCTGAAAAAAACATTTGTTCTGTTTTTTTTTTATAATCTAGTTTACTTTCGAACACTGTATTTTTGTGTCACCACAGAATGACACCCACCGTTTAAGTCTGTAAACTCAAGGAAAAAACTGTTCAACACTTAAAACAATACCATTGAAAAGGTTGATACATTCATCCCACCTTTTCGCTCCTGTGATTTAACTCCGCAGCAATTTTTTTCTTTATTTCTTGCTGTTTTCCCTCCGTTCTTAATTGCAAATAATCAATTTAAAATAAGCATCAATCATAAGATAAGGATTTGTAAGGTATGAAAAATAATTACAAATCTGTTCAACTGAATTGAAGATCAAAGAAACCAGATTCCAGTGTGGGGTAGTGAGTGGAAACAATTATATCTTCATTGCTTATGCCTGTTTTTGGATCTGAGTGAATCAGCTAAGCTGCTCCCATGATTTCCTGTTATAATATACTGAAGAGCATGAAGGATCCAAAAACGTTAATATTTACGAAGCGAAGCGTTAAAAATAATAAAAGTAATTGACTTCGAGGTACGTTCCCAACTCTTTTCACACAAAACAAAGGTGTATGAAAGCAAGTGAAGAGCTTAGCTGCAGCCCCATAGAACATGGGAGAACGCAGAAGGTAATTTAAGAGCACTCGTCGTTGAGTGTGATTAACGTTTATAATTGTTATTATTTACAAGAACATTCTCATTTCTACATACTGTAAAAAGCTTTCAAGTTAAACCGTTTTATAAAAATTAAAATTCGACCGAAATTTGGACGAAGCTTTTAATTTAAATAATCGATCGCTTGTGGCATAACATTATGGCGTACTCAGTAGAGCCTTCCTCTCCTTGGTATATTTAGTGGATAATTTCCTCTTCTTTTCTTACTCTCTGTTAGTACAATAATAAGTACCTTCTTTGATGAAGCTTTTGTTTCCACCCAGTAAACAGGTTAAGGTATTCGAATTCGATCCACTTCTGATTGTAGTTATTACATGCTCAGAGTCCTCTATAAACAAATCTTCGGTCGCATCCGATTTGAGTACCTATCTCTAAAACTAGTGTGAATGTGATGGAAAGAAAAGTTTTCTGCCTATATAACATTGTATGTTACCTATAATGTCATAGTTGTCTGCATTTCTTGCATGCTAAGGATTTCCGATTCCCACAAATCAGTTATTTCCCTTGTGATCGCTGCTACCCATTTATATCTAGTAATTAGTGAAGAAAGAATGTTTTAATTGTTTGGATTTTAATTTTCCGAAACAAATTTTATTTACATTTATATTTTCAATTAGTTCCAGCATACCACCAACTTAATATATAATATACTCTTATGTGTATCTCAAATCCTTCCAAATACGCACATATTAGTAGTTTAATTGTGTTTAAATCTTATGAGGGTTGGCATTGTTTTCAAAGTCCCTCGTCTCGTGATAGTCATCAAGTGGAGCATTTAGTTAAACTAATTCAATTAATCCACAGCTTGTGGTTAATTTTTAGCCCAACTTAACGAAGCATTGAGTCTGTAATTAGCGGAGATCTTAAGCTATACAAATAATTAAATGAATCCCTCAAAACAAAGACATAAGGGGCGGTTATTCTCATCCTCCATTTTAGTTGATTTTAATTTTTTTGTATTAAGTGATATGTTCCACCATGCTGGTACATGGTTTGCTCAGCTTTTATTGCAGTACTGAAACTATTGTCTGACTTTAGCATTACTAAAACATATCCAACTAACATCGAGTTTGAAGGACGACAATCTTTGTTCTGTGTCGCCTTTTCGGTAGCCATTTTATAGTCCTGATTGTGTTGCTTTAAGTATTTTTCATTTTGGACAAGTAGTTTATTTGCATAAAAGCGTGTCTTCGGTGTAGAAGAGAAAGGAGAAAAATTAAATGAAATTAATAAGAAAAGATGAAAGAGACGCGCGATTGGCAAAGCGGTTAAGTAGGACATCTTGGCGATATTCTCTTGCAGTTTTTAGGCTGTACTGAGCATATTTCCTTGCTTTGGCGCTTTTAACTCGATTTTAACATTCTTTTGAATGTTTGCAATTGTATATTTACTGTTTATAACAGCAACTACATGTAAAGTGGTACAGAAACACTTCCAAGGAAATTAATTTAGTAGAAAATTGTCTGTTGCGCTTGCTTACATAGCAGATTTAAAGTGTTCGTGTTGCTTTTTTTAATGACTTCTTCCACAACAGGCGCATCTTTTCAATTTGTAGGTATACAACCGGTTACACAAGTTCTCTCGCTGCTGTTTTATCGGGTGCAACTCATTTCTCAGAATGAATTTTGATCGTCGCTCAATTTAATTTAAGTTCGTCTGTCAGGCAGTCGTTTTCCCCGTACAGCGGTACTTGCCACGTTGATGCCACAGCGTTCAGCATAGCATACGCCTCAACAATTTCATTTCCACAAATTTCACAGCTCGTTTATTGTTGAGCTGCGCCTCGGGGTCATTGTTATGATTGGAATATTGTCATTACGGATGTTGTTAGAGTGTTTGTGGCTTTAAGTAGGTAGGTGTGGCCGCGGGCAAAATAAATATTATGCGTCGTATATCTATCCTCTACTTCGGCGAAGGACGCGATGTAGGCACGAAAGGGGTTCGAGGTTTATAGATATGGGTGATTGTCATGAAAATGTACATATAGCGTTCTTTGAGCAAATGGGTACCCCATTGTGCATATGTTTCTTCTTATGCATATTAAATATAAAAGTTTTCTCATCTCTTCAGTGTAGATTTAAATTGGCCATACACTTAAAATTTTATATCACAAAAGTAAATATCTAATGCTTCTTCGCTAACTCAGTGACAATGTTGAGCAACATCGAACAAATCCGGAGTTACACTGAATTTAGCCGACTACTTAAGAATTCGCCCCAAACAATAAATTACAATTGCGGTCATGACAAGTAATATCACCTACCAAGTTATTGGTAGGATAGATGAGGGTTCCACTACCCCAAAAAATGTACACTGGTTAAAAAGGATAAAAGAGAACTGAAAAACATTGGGGATTTTTTATTGTGCGACTAACAAGTGAAATCGAATTATTTAGTTAATATATTTGTCATCTAATTTGACATTTGTCGGCTACCAAGACTTTTTAATGCACATGAAATTATTTTCATCGACTGTTTGCGAACACCGCCCATTTAGTAACATGTGAGTAATTTTATACCTGAGCTAGATATTTTGTTAGATTAGAAAAAAGATAAAGAATTCTTGTATTATGCTTTTTAGTCACCCTATTACTAATATGTCTTTGTGATTATTCACCATTGCAAAAGAATCTTAACAAATCTTACGAAGTAAAAACTTTCCATTGATAGGGGCGCCTTTGAAAATTCGTTAAAAACTTTATCTTTGCGTAATCAATTACTGATTTTTAATTTATCTCAGTATCTCGCGAGAAAAAAATGATTTGCAGCAGCTATGCCACAATGATGCAGTGTTAATTTCAAATTTTTTTTGTTAAAACTTCTTGGATAGTCGTAGGTGTCTGTATGCATTTTAAAGCGCAAATATTCATTAAACGATTTTACCATGATTTGTCGTAGCAACACGTAGCTTCTTGGCAGACGTGTGTCATCTTCAGTTCAGTTGTCTCTTTACGTGGTGGTGCCTGGCACACTCATTCCACCCGCGAGCCAATGCATGTGGCATGTAAAATGATGTGTTCTGTAATGGGATGACGACAGTTGCCTTTCGCCAACTCCAACCATAACCGCCCTATATGCAGTGCTCTTATTTAAAATATTAGCTCTAAGCACTTCAGGCAAGTTTCTGTACGAAATGTTCCACAGTGGGTGGCTTCTGCAAAAATGTATACCAAAATAGTTCTCTGATGCTACTAGAAATACGAAGTTTCTTATATTTGACTCCGAAGAAAGACCCAATTTATTCATAAGAGAGTCTAGTGTAAGGTCGCCATTACAAATAATGAAAATTTGATGTATGTCAGAAAACTCCGACCCGTTTTAGAACTTTTATGCTTATCCGTAATTCAAAATGTTTAACCAAAAATTTCTGATATTAAGTCTGTGTTTATTTTATAATTATTTTTTGATAAGAAGAGTCTCGCTCTCGATCAGACTTACTCTATTAGCGGGAATGATGGAAAAATTCAAGCAGAAAAAAGCAAGAAAAACCCCCGCAATCGAAGGAAGGAAACACAAGCACCCCAAAAGAGAGTCAACAAGGGAGGAATATGGCTTCAAATCAGAGAGCAAGTAGTAGGCCCAAACGTCAATCGGAGGCCGTAATCATTAAGCCAGGAGGAGGAAACACTGAGATCCTCAAGAATATCCTTAGCAAGGTAAATCTAATGAAGCAGAGGTGAAAATCAAAGGGATCCGCAAAGCAAGAGTCGGGAATTTACTACTAGAACTGGAGAAGGGACAGTCCACAAAAGAGTTTCTGCGAGGCACTCAAGACGACCCTCCGAAAATCCGCAAATGGGGCCGATCTTAAATCAAAACCCATAATAGAGATTAGCCCATTTCCGGCCGCACTTAGATCCACTGCTTTGATTTCATTCAAACTTTATATTCTGCTTAGTATGAAAAAAAATCAATGCTTTACATTTTTTGAGATTTTTACATTAAGCCGTTTAGCTACTGGAATGTGGTCGAAAAATCGACCATCGGCAAAAAACGATACTTGCTAAAGTGAAACAGTTAGGCAATTCACAAGCTTTGTTGTATGTCTTATGTCATATTTTAATATTCTTAAAAAATACGACACTTGTGAGCACCCTTAACTGTTGTATGTCATATTTTGTCATAAACATACCACGCAGTGCTGTATTTGTAAACAAATACAGCCGATAGAATAGCGAACTCAATAAACATACCGCGCAGTGTTGTATCAGTCATATTTTAATTTTGCATGTGAAACAACAACAGTGCTAATATGACAGTCATAAAAAAATATGACAATATGACGATATGACACAATATGACACCTTGTGAATACCCTAAGTGTTTTATTAGAGTTAATCATTCAAAACGTTTATTTTGTGCAGTTTTTCAATTTCACATTACATTTTTTTTTACAATAAAAGAAAGATACACGTCGTAAGTAATGATATATGACGTATATGACGAATCTCACTGGAACTTGCCTCTCTACTTGCCTGGAAAGCAGTTTTATATTCGTGATCTTGGAAGCTTCTGAAAAATTCTGCTCTATAAATATCTGGAAAGAAAGCTCTTGAATGTTCCATAAAGTGGAACACGTAATTATTCGATTTTTTCATTTCCTGCATGTTTTCCATTATGACACTTCCTGTGTCTACTTGTTTGAAAAAAACTCAGTAATCAACAATTTAACAAAACAATATTCTCTTAATTTGAAAGTACATAGTCATATACTAGTACTCCCACTACCAACAACATACATACACTTCTTTCTTCATTCTTTCTTTACTGATCTTACTATTTTCTCATATCTATTTTTTTCATTTGATAATTTCCATGCTTGCTAAGTGATCTTTCCTTTAATCTTTAATTACTTTAAATTCTCTATTTCTCTTAAATAATAAAAGCAACAACAATAAACATTTACACTCATTCGTTTTAAGCTCGTATGAATTATGTTGACTTCCTAGATGTAAGGACACAAAATTAGCGAAGTGGAAATATTTGTCGTATCGTTTTCGGCCGGTGGTCGATTTGTCAACCAGTTAATTTTGCGCATTCCTTATCATTCTATACTACAACCGATCTGCTGAAAACTACATTCTGCGTGAAGTATGCGACAAACACTACAACATATAGGAAAGCTTATTTTTTTTTTTAAATTTTCTCTATTTTTTCCGATTTTTTTTTTTAAATTTGCAAAAAAAGGGTCTTTCGAAAATACGATAAAATTAAAAAAAAATTAATTAATTAGTAAATGAAAATTTTTGTCTAGATCAGAAAGATTCAAGATAACATACAATTATTGCCTTCATAACATATCTCGATAATTTTCGACTCGGCGATTTTTCAAATTTGCTGGTCGAAAAATCGACCATTGGCTGTAAATGGGTTAGAGACCACGACTCCCTTTCAACAGCACAGAAAGTAGCAGAGGCTGTAAAAAAGTGT
>JBAWJQ010000544.1:0-33570 GCA_037783105.1 Bactrocera zonata
AAACCCATCAAGCAGCTCCCCAAAGAATGCAATAAAAATCGTCGAGCACACAATGCTTAATATAACAAGAGCCTGTTGAAAAATCAATGCCTAAGGCTTTTTGCAGCAAACATAAAACAGCAGTGTACTGCTGAACTGAAAATATCGCCCAACTCAGACGCACATGCATCCGCCTTCGCAGATCCTACACGAGATCCAGGCGCAGAGGAGCCGCATCCGAAGTAGCCGAGCAATACAAAGCAGCAAAAAAGGAGCTGAAGCACGCTATCGACGACAGCAAAAAGAAAAAATGGGAGAAAATACGCGAGGATATAAACAGAAACCCCTGTGGGTTCGGGTATAAAGAAGATAATGAGAAGTTATTTCAAAAGGTATTAATAGGGATTCGCTACATATAACATGCTAGCAGATTTAATTCTGAAACTTTTATTCAATATCCGCTTTGCAAAAACTACCGAGGAGAAGCACGATTTACAGAGAGATGTGATACTGAATAATACATTCACCAAACTTATTAAACAGCATCAGATTCATCCTTCTCATTAGTTTTTATATAAGGATCGATTATTTTAGTTTTTTTTTTTAAGATTCTCTGTTTTAATACTATAAAGATGCGTTTCAATAATCATTCTTATTGGCAGATGAAGCCCGTAAGAGTTAACTTGAGACCAAAGCGCCGTTGTATGTTACCTACTGCGCTCAGGTTTGAAGGTGCGGGTCGTAGTAAAAGTTTCGATTAGAATTCTTCGTTAATATACATATATAGGTCACAATTATATATATATATATATTTAATTTGAGGTTATAGTGGTTTTTAAAAAGGTGAAAAAATGGGGGCGCAAAAAAAATATTTATTCTCAAGTGGGCAATTGAATTAAAATGGGATTCAAAGGTGTAGGTTGTAACATGTAAGTCGAAAGCCGCACAGTCCTATGTTAGGGTACACCTTGTTTTTGGTATTGTGACCAAGTGGTATTATATATATCATATCAATAATAATATTCTAGAGATATCATAGGTTCACTTATTAATCAGGCTAGACCTCCTCACAAAAACCTACTCGCCCTTTTTCCGTTAGTGGTGGTGTGATGGAACAGCTCTCAGTGCTGGCATTGCATGTGAAGCATATGAATTTAGAAGGGCCAGCAAAAGTGTCTATAAGACTGTGTAAGCATGTTGAGACGTGTTGATAGCTGGACCCTGAAGGGATTGAAACGATCACCGAAACAGGAAACATTTTCGTTACAAGTTCAAAATTCTATAAATTCAACACAAACAGGTTAAATCACTTGCAAAGGACATACAATAATGACATCTTTTAAATCAGCATGAAAATATATGAAATCTGTTGAAAACCATGTCCCGTCTCTTATAACGGGTTTTTTAAAAACTACTAAATAGGCGATAATTCATAACGTGATGCGTCAGATGTTATGGTAAAAGACGCCTATATAAGATCAGATGTCAAAATTGGGCAATGGACTTACCATCACTTTTAAAGGTGAAATTCCATATCTTGTTACCTACGGCCTTCCCTTGTTAAAACTCAGAGGGAATCTATTTCTGCTAATAGTATGTAATAACACAAAAAAGAAATAAAATGGTTTAATACAAGGTCTGTCGCAAAAAAAACAGGACTTTTAAAAACCTACAAAACATTAATATTTTTCAAAAGTTATATTTTTTTATTCAAAGTAGTTTCCTTGTGCTTCGAAACAGCGTTTAGCCCGGTCAATTAGCATTTCAAATGAGTGTTTAAGATCATTTTTCGGAATGCTCTTGAGAATATCGGTCGTCGCCTTTTGGAAAGCTGAAATGTCCTGAAAACAGTGTCCTTTCATGGGCAAATGAAGTTTTCCAAATGGGTAAAAATCACAGGGTGCCAGATCAGGTGAGTAGGGTGAATAATTATAGGTTAATATGGAGTTTTTTGTCAAAAAATCAGTCACAAGCCCCGACCGATGACACGGCGCATTATCGTGCAAGAGGCGCCAGGACTCTTCCTCACGGTATTGTGGTTGAGCACGACGAACGCGTGACAAAAGACGCTTCATAACACCAAGGTAAAACACAGCATTAATCGTTTGGCCAGGTGGGACGAACTCTCGGTGTACAATGCCCTCGGAATCGTAAAAACAAATCAGCATTGTTTTTATTTTTGACTTCTGAAGACGACTTTTTTTCGGTGACTTCTGATCATCACATTGATTACCATAAACTTTTTTCATCATTTGAAATATTTCAGTAAATGTTTCCCCAAGTTTAAAACAAAATTTAATATTTGCTCTTTGTTCAAAAGGAGCCGATGACCAAAAGCTGCTGTCACTTTTTGATCGATAACATCGATTGTATTTATCCAATTGTCTTAAAATTTTTACGAAATGTCAACAAGATATCAAACTTTTTATTTCATATACCCACCAATAACTGGCGCCACCAGAAACAGTTATATTTAAAAAGTTCTGTTTCTTTTGCGACAGACCTTGTTATACCTATTTGCCAAGTGCTTAATACATAATTTTCGATCTTATATGTAGGTCATTAAAAAAAAAAAATTAAGTATATACTATGTATAACCTTTTATATAACTTAATAAAATACAAAAACTGATACATAGCAGTTCATTGACGATTTCATCGAAAAATGAAATCTTTTTAGAGAAAGCTAAGCTTTTATGTCAATAGTTTAGTATTTATTCATATGGTAAACTCGACCATATTATAGTTTTGCAACTTACAACGGTCACAGTCGGCCGTAGTAAATTTTATCTATTTTTGCCAATACATTCTAACTAAATGCTCTGCGTGTTTTATCAACAATCTACATGGATTAAAGTCAGGCGAATGTTCGAAAATTCTATTATTAGCTATATACACGAGCTAGGTCAAGTTTTTCACCCGAACAATTTAAGGCATAAATATACATTGTTATCAGTAAAAGACGCTCTCTCATTTTCGATAATTATAAGTACTCACATATTGGCCGATAATGCGATTTAAAGTCACCCGGAAGTTTGAAAATCTTTATATTAGGTATATTGGGGCAAAGGGAAGTATTGATACGATTCAAATTTTTGACACTCAGTCACACCAATACCACGGAAAGATTCCCCCTAATTTCATTTATATATTTTGAATATTGGCCGATATTTTCGGTAAAAAGTCAACTAAGACACTATGGTCCTCATATTCGGTATAAAGGAGCGCCAAAATTTTTTTTGGATTTAAAAAAAATTTGGTCTTAAGATGGAACACTTTAAAGGAATTATTCATGCAAATGTCTATCTCGTTTGTATAATTGGTGCTATATTTGTATACTGGAAATTTAAAAAAATCAAATGGAATTTAAAAATGCGTTATATTGGAAGTAGGCGTGATTGTACCTGTTGACCGATTTTGCAGTGTGTTATATGCATAAATATTAAGAGAATATCATATACCTAAATTGGTTGTAATTGGTCAGGCAGATCCCGAAATCTGAGATTTCACATAAAAGAGGGCGGTGTGACACCTATTGTACAATTCGGGTTCTGACCCTGACTCCCATAAAGCCTCTTATAAATTTTCGTACAATGAGGTATAACAAAATAATTGCAACCCTCGGTAATCACAATCTGTTTGAAGAAGTGTTTTGGTAACTAGAATAGACCCACGTTTATAGCAGTTCAAGTAAATATAACACGCAATATTCCTTAATATCCACAAACTATTTCCACCGATTGTACAACAATCACTTGGTTGGAAGTGATTTAATTATTCTCCTATTTACCTATCAAATTAGTAGTTGATGCAATATATGATTTCTTTTGGGTCAATAGCTAATACAGTTCAATCAGTAGATACTGTTCGAGAAAGCATCATGACTTTTACAAGCATTCTTAGAAGGCTGTAGAGAATCGTACTTATTTTTGCGCTATAAACTACAATTTGAAATATGAGACGAAATCGGTCTGTGGAGGTCATGCTCCAAACAGTAATAATTGCATTGTTTGCCTAGTGTGTGTGCAAACTGGCATTGACAATGACGCATTGTCTCCGACTTGCGTTTCTTCAAAGGTGCTGTATTAGTATACGTCAGATTTGACGTATTGCGTCAACTCAATTATTATTTTTGTTGTTGACAATTGTTCTCTTATATCCTCCCGCTCAATCAAGCTCGCCTGTATTTATATATGTATATATCTAAGAGTGCCAACTATGCATTGCGACTTTTACGTAAAAATGTTTCTGAAAAATAACTCTGTTGAATTTGCTTCGATGTGGACTTAAAGCATTTTGCTGTTCTTCTTGTTGGCATGCAGAAATTCACACAAAGCAGCTTACTTACATAAATAGCAAAGAATGCCTTTTTATGAGTATTGTTGCATGACTGCAACCCTCATTCGTAATTTCAGTTGTTATAGCTGGGGATACCATGGACTTTTCACAACAATTAATCTGATTTTTTCTGTTAATCGATTCTTTACTCGTTCAGTTCCAGTGAAGGCAAGCGGTGTCTAAATTGTATTTAAGCTTGTCGAAAAAAGAACTCAGTTTCTGGTGATTTCAACAAGAAGTGCAGCAGCTAAGTAGGAAGTGTTTTTATATAAACCAATGCTAAGATTCTGTGTGAGATCAGGTAGTATAGCCCTCGGTGTTCTCTAAAACCGTCCTTGTGGTCACAATCGCTTTTTGGACATTCTCTTCTTTGCCTATTGTGGTATTAAAATATCGCCCGTTAAAGAGAGTTCCGACGATCGTTGAACCCATTTTAGATTTTATAAAGAAACGTTTCTATTTCTTAATAACTCATACATATTTACTTTTACTTAAAATAAGCAATCACTTTTCTCTGTTTTAAAAAGTTTCGACCGTCTGAGGTTTTAATTAAACATGTTTCATTTAATTGAATAAAATTTAGGATTAGAATTAAAACATAATATTTCATAAAGTCTTCAGAAAATAAGATCGTGAAGAGATACTCTTTGACAAATAAATGAAAATGAGTTCGATGTAAGAAATCCCAAAACTCCGAATGAATCATTTATGTATAACTTGGTTCAATAGAAACTGCAATTTGGATTAGTGGAATGACCAATATTTTCAAATACTTACTATTAGAAGTTATATAACAAACTAATTCTGGTTGTCAATTAAGGTTGATTTATTTCAGTTTCAGGAAAATTATGTATGTCGAGATAAGGGATCTCTCTGCTTAACTAAAGCCAAGTTTGCTTAAACTTATATAAGAGATCATGAGAAAATTAGATAAAACTTGAAGAATTAATTGATTGAATGAAATATCAAGTATAGGTTAATTTCTTCTCAACTTTCTTCCAAGTAACAGTTACTATAAGGCCGATACTGTAGCAGTAAGAAAACAACGTTTTTATAAATGCAGTATTTTAGATTTTTCTTTGACCAAGATCTGTCATCTAGCCATCATACATCAATACTTGATTTAAAGTTTCTCAGGAATCGTTACTGGATCTAAGGTACGGGTATATTCGTATTAGGTGGATTTAATTCTTAATTCATTAATTTACAATGTTGGATTTTAAGTTTATTGTTATGGAACTAGGGTTATCTAATGATATTTTATAGAATATCAATGCACTCAACCGTATCAAATGTAATATGAACCTGAAACCCCGCCAAACCAATTCAACAAATTTCGTGTAAGTGTTTGTGCAAACACATTTACGAACATTCCTTATTGTAGACAATAAAAAAGCGCATTTGTATTCATACGCTCCACGGCATGTTACGTGTTCGCCATGTTCGCAGGAAAAATGTGAAAATACATAGCAGTGGGAATTAATCTGGCATTAATTTTTATTTTTTGGTTGAATCATTTGAGTATGTGTGTGTACCGCGGTTTTCTTTTTGCACATGTACATAGGCATGAAAATTTATGGGCATGTGTAGTCGTGTTTTCTTCGTTTGCCTCTATTTTTCGCGCTTTTATTAATACTCTTATAATTGCTTTTGTTTTAAATTTGCCGTTCTGGTTTCAAGTTTTTGGACCCTCCAATTCTGTGAAGAAGCCTAGTGAGTTTAATTGTATCACTCTTTACATTGCGCACATCGTAGTCCGGCGATTTACTCTAAGGATGACGAATTGTCTTTGTTGTTCTGTGGGCATGCGGAGTCCTTTGTCCAAACAGTGAAAAGCTTCCGATATTCGTAGCGATAGCAACTGGAAGAAGTTCAGCGCTCCTTGTGATGGTGGATGGATCTGTGTGCTGCAACTATAATGGTTGTACACTTATCATTTTAGTAAATACATGCAGTTTTTATATCCTAAATAGGTTATATTAAGTGTGCCAGAAAGTTTGTAACAGGAACGAAAACCGGAGACCCTATAAAGTATACATACACAAGTACACGTAAATAAATTATCAACGTTACGAGTCGAGTCAATCTAGACATATCCGTTAGTTTGTACTGATCTGTACGAATACACGTTAACCAGTCTTATAGTTTTTGAGATATCGAAATTGTACAAATGCTTTTATTTCGAATAAGCTGCTCATTTGCCGGAAACAACGCTATTCCACGACTATAGTATATAAACATCTACTCTAACTCACCAATCAAAATCAAGAAAAAGATCTTCGCAAGAGATCTTTATCTCCTATTATATAGTTTTAATTCGATTTGAAGCATAAACTATCCTGTTAAAATGACCTATTCAGTTTTTATTCTACAAATTCATAGCAAAAGTTTAATATGTTTAGATTCCTCAACAAACAGCGTGATAAATAAAAACCTTTGTAAGGAAATCATGCAAAAGACGTTCGTGTATTCGTTGCTTAGAGATTTCTTCGGACAGAGTGATGTGATTTGTAATTAATTCATTCCGCAAGATCAGAGTTTCCAAAATTACTTCTCCCAGCTCAATATATTATAGTCAGAAAAAATAGCTGTGCTATAGCTTACTGTGAATCCATTGAGGTATAGAAACTACACAGTTCAATGTTCGAGTGTAACCGCTTATAGCAGGGATGGGCACATTTTTAGCCCGCAAAGTTAGCAAAGTGCGCACGGGGGCTAGATGAGGGGAATATCAGTTTACGGAGAGAAGGGCATAACAAGTTGCGAAAAGTTGCGAAAAAAATCAATTACACTTCTCCGTAACTTAATGTTCATCGCAGAGTGGTTGCGGCAATACTGACATTGTACACAAATTAAAGAGCGGAAGTTTACTTCATATCGGAATTGTACAGTTGCGTGAACAAAAAGAGGTAAACATAATTTAGAGTTTCGCATTAAAATTTGTTTTTATTTACCTTTGCATGGTGGGAAATTCTAATCACTGTTAGGAAAAAATATATAAGTTACATTGTATCTAAAAACAATTTTATTTAATAAGAAAACAGCACATTTTAAAACTTCCCAACACCTATAGTTGTTCCTATTTTGTTCACACCACTGTACGTGTGATAGACCAGTTAATGGTGGTGATGCCAGTTGTAATAATTCATTTTAGTTACAATTGGGTAAACTTATCTTAAGTTGTGGGCTTTTATACGTACATATGCATATCTGCATAAATAAAAAAAAGAAAAGATACTTGTTACCATTATATATATTGTGCTTCAACATATTGCAGTTCCATTTAATAAAAATGCTCATATAAATATATGATTTGTGATATTTTCAGTTTGGTTGTTTTATCAAAATATTCAAAGAATTGAGGTTTTTTCCTATAATTGTTTTGTTAAATTTTTAAAATTTAAGTTGCCTCTGGAAATGTATTAAAATAATAATATGCGCTATAGAAAGGGAACACATATTTTCAAAATTATAAGAAATCATCAAATAAAAATATATTTGCGCGGTATGGCATTATTGATTGAGAGTGGCTAAGCACACAAATAGAATACAAACGCTAATGGCAGAAAAATCTTCTCACTTCGCTACGAGCGGCAAGCGTTTTGTTCTCGTTTTTATTCGAAAAATGTTGCCATTACTCAATACGCATATGTAGTTTTGTACACCTCTAAGTTTTCAATTATAATTTTTCATAATATAAAATATCAAAACTGGAATCAAACTATTTAAACTAGTTTATATATTTGTAAATAATAGCATTCGATTCTGTATTTGAGTTATTTTAAGAAAATTTCAAATATATTGAAGACAATTTTTATAATTACTACAGTATATCGAGCCTGGCAACCCTGCGGAAAACCCCGAGTCGTTGGAAATTCTACGATTGACGGGTGGTAGAAGGGTTGTTGGGTAATTATTTACATTGCGCTCTCATAAGATTCATTTGGTCATATGTGTTTGAAGAAACAGTGGTTCATAATTTGAAGTTATTATTGAAATTACTTTTTATAAGGAAATTTAAAGAAATAACCTGGTTTGAAACTTTTTGGTTCGAAAATTATATCTAAAATAAGAAGTAGGTTATCTGATTTAAATTTTGATACAATATTGCGCATAGCTACAGCTAATGAGATTAAACCAAACATAGAATTTATTATGGCAAATAAACCAAATTAAATGCTGTTATAAAGACATATCAAAAAATTATTACTAAAATAAAATATTTATTATACTTTTTGTTATTTGTCTTATATTTTATAAATTTATAATAGTTACAAAGAAACTTAAAATTGTTAGGCAATTTTACAGTTATTACCCACAGTGCAACTTCCCATATATGCGTGCGCTCTCATTTGTAAACATGGTGTGGGAAAATACGTTGCTCTCATTTGTAAATATGGAGTGGTAAAATACGTTGCTCTCATTTCCCTCTTCATGTTTGCCCGCGATGATCCCCTCACCTAGCCCGCAAAATGTGCACTCGTGCCCGCACGGGCAAAATACCACTGAGGGCTAATATGCCCATCCTTGGCTTATAGCAAACTTTTCATTATGTGACATGAACGGATTTCCGACCGCGGCACATAATCCCGTAAAGGCGTTGTTATTTCACGCGTTTTAAGACAAACGAGGAATATATGAGCAACTTTCTGGACTTTTTCAAGCTAACTACGGGCATGATCGAATTATCTTTGATTTTGCATTTCCCCCAAACACTTGTATGCCAAATTTTGCTTTGCTGTTGCATTGACCGTTGTTGTCGGATCCATCAATTGGTTTTGATTATAAATCTGTGTATTGGTATACGAGTGTCATCTAACGGAATATATTGTGTTGTGCCATCTCATTTCTTATTGATTGTTTTTGTCAAATGGTTGCTGTTGCTACCATTGCTTCCGCTCGGGTAAATAAATAATTAAAACGAGCACAGTGACCTTTTGTGACAAGACGGCGTATGATTAATTGATATATCAATTAAATGATCTTCTGTCTGTGTGAATACAAAAGTTGAGTTCAACTCAATAGTTGGGAGTTATTGGCCACCGGTATCATCTGAAATACAAAAACCCAATTTATTCTTAAAATATACGTGAATGGTTATCGTCCCTATCAGAATCATGAAAAAAATGTTGATAAATAAAAAAGTAATTAACGTTTTTTTTTTAATTTTTTTCCATGTCGTTTTGCATAAATTTTGTCATAACATTGTCAATAAATTATTAATTATTAAATTAAAAATTATGAATCAAGTAGAGACGATAGCTAGGCGTTTTGTAAACATTTAAAAAAATTAAGCAAATTGGTTGAGTAGACCGACCGCAATCATGTCCAGCCAGTTTAAAAATAGTGTGTTTTGAGAAAAAAGCGTTTAAAGTTTGAGGTGTGCACTACGAGCGCTCCGAACGAGGAGCGGTATTATTACTTGTGGGCCTTTTCGAAATCTTCCAATGGTATAGTGGGTTTCTACATTAATTCTAAGGGTATAAGAGAACAGAAAATGCAAAAAAAAAATATATATACTTTTTTTAAGATTACCCTACTGTCCCCTTAAGCTGGTGCTTTCTTATCAAATTTACAAGCGGAGATCTTTTGAAAAAGAGATAAATACTTTCAAAAATTTGGTTAATACATCTAGTATGTGGTATATGAATGTATCATATTGCTTCGTTCATTCAATTAAATATCATTTCTGAATTATGTAGCTCTAATCAAATTCAACTGAAAGTTTTCTTAAACCTTTTCAGTCACTTGAAGATTATTTGCATTTTCATAATTTAAAGAAACCGTTAGGCAATATATATTGCGCGATTTTATTCACAATTATGACAAATCAATAGCGATTCGAAAAATCAAAATACCCGAATTGAATATAGGGAAGAGCAAGTCAAAACATTCGATTTTTACTTGAAAGAAACCAAAACAAGTAAGGAAGGGCTAAGTTCGGGTGTCACCGAACATTTTAGACTCTCGCATGTTAAGTGATAATCGAGATTTCATTATCCGTCATTTACATATTTTTTTATTTTGCTGTAAAATTAATTAGAATAGTAGTTCCTGAGATATGGTTTTTGGTCCATAAGTGGGTGACGCCACGCCCATTTCAATTTAAAAAAAAAAGCCTGGGTGCAGCTTCCTTCTGCCATTTCTGCCATAAAATTTAGTGTTTCTGATGTTTTTTGTTAGTCGGTTAACGCACTTTTAGAGATTTTCAACATAACCTTTGTATGGGAGGTAGGCGTGGTTATTATCCGATTTCTTCAATTTTTGAACTGTATATGGAAATGCCTGAAAGAAACGACTCTATATATAGTATTTTCCGAGATATGTACAAAAAACTTAGTAGGGGGCGGGGCCACGCCCACTTTTCCAAAAAAAATACGTCCAAATATGCCCCTCCCTAATGCAATCCTTTGTGCCAAATTTCATTTTAATATCTTTATTTATGGCTTAGTTATGACACTTTATAGGTTTTCGGTTTCCCCCATTTTGTGGGCGTGGCGGTGGGCCGATTTTGCCCATCTTCGAACTTAACCTTCTTATGGAGCCAAGAAATACGTGTACCATGTTTCATCATTATATCTCAATTTTTACTTAAGTTACAGCTTGCACGGACGGACGGACAGACAGACAGACATCCGGATTTCAACTCTACTCGTACCCTGATCACTTTGGTATATGTAACCCTATATCTGACTCTTTTAGTTTTAGGACTTACAAACAACCGTTATGTGAACAAAACTATAATACTCTCCTTAGCAATTTTGTTGCGAGAGTATAAAAATGGCAACAGGCACTTAAAGAAAGCTGTTTGAAGACAGATGAATGCATAGCAAGGAAAATTTGACAAGCACATCAAAGATATACTCGAAGTTATCCCTTTCAAGGAGACAGTTCATTGAGTTGGCAAACTGCTGACAAGAATGATTGCAGTAACCTACAAACCTCAACAACTCTAAAAAACCAGAGTTATAGTTTCATACTCACATATATACATACGTATTTGAGCTTTGAAGTCAGAATGCCGATGTAGCGAAAATCGGAAATCGCACTGGTACCATTTCGTGAAAATATTTACACACTCTAATTGAACGTTGTGTGTTGGCGTTGAAGTAGAATTTTTAATTCGCATACACACCGAAATACTTGGAAAATTCGATGTACATATGCTATATACCATATATTGTGCGCCAATTAGAAAATTCTTGTGAAAAATATTTTATCCCGATCCCAAACATGTACAAAATTGGAAAGAAAATTTGCCCCCCCTTCACTACCACTTTAAGCGCTTAAGCTTCCTTTATTTCAGTGATACATACGTTTACTTCACTCATTCTCATTCTCCGATTTTAGTATAGGCATCGGATACTATATCGAAAAGATATATTGCAATTGGATTTTTTAGTATTTGAATGTTCGTTTTCAACAAGTCACTCGGAATCAAATCTGAGGGCCTATGTAAGAAGTATGTTACTTTCGACATGAAAGTTATTCCTAATAAAGTGACATTTTCACGGGTCGTTTGACTTGTTGCCTCGTTTTGTTGGAACGATTTGACCATTAGGTGGCTTGTAATAATATGGGGAATATGGTTACGTTAGCAGTATTTTCATTTCTAATGATAACCTAATTTAATGAACATAAGTGGTAAGCACTTGGACAGCTTTTTGTGCTCATATAACTAGGAATAATCCTGAAATTCATTTTAATGTATAACATTTCTGTACCGTATATCGAAAGTTCCGCCAAAATTTTTTGGTCGAAAAGCCTACATATATTTATACAACGTATGTGTGGCATGGCATATGTTATGTTGTGCATGCTATCACATCCGAGAGAACTGTAAGAGGAAAATAAGCGTTTGTGTTGTGGTCGTGTACGATTTTATTTGACTTTTCTAAATTGATTTTACAGAAATGTTGAATAATTATAAGAAAAAAGAATACCTAACTAAAAAATGAGAGCTATTAGTTTGAAAAATATTCTGGTTGAGGGCTGTTCACGCAGTCGATCATAATGCTACACATATTTACGTGAAATATATGAATAGCCCCGGTTCACATTATTCATACACTGTCGTATACATATGTGCATATAGGTATATATTAAATTAAATATAAATTTCAGGGTGATAATATTCGAATAGCTTTGGTACTAAAATTTCATATTTTTAAATAAGTGATAGTTTCTGCGAAACAATTTTTAATATTTTGATTTAAATATGGTTTTTTTTTTGCTGACGGGGTTTGCAATAATATCTGTGAGTTGTTAAAGTTGATATATTAGTTATTTTTACATTTTAATCTACTTTATTTGAAACAATATATATCTACAAAACCACACTGAAGATGTAGAAAAAATGAGCATACAGCATATCTTCATATTTTTTTGGTTCTAACAACTCTCAGCTTTTGCAACTGTGCTTAAAATCTCTCTTCGTGCTGATCTGAAAAACTTATTTTCCCCAATACCTCGATACTCATATTTATAAATAAACGTATCTATACAAAAATTATGTTACTTGAGAGGATCGATGAGTTTCGATTAAGAAACTTCGTTTGGCGGTAAACTTAAATGCTATTGCGGTGTCTACAAATATTGCTAGCTATTTTATATTTGCGATTTAAAATGTAACGGTGCTTAGATACCTTCTAAAATATTATCTTTGATGATCAACACTATTTAAAAATTAGTATGAGCCAATTCTCAAAGTATTTTGCCCAAGACAATAGATACAATTTGAAACAAAAAATTGTACCTTATAAACCGCACCTTCCGCGTCGAAGAACTTTGAGGACGTAATAAATTTTAGATCAAGATTACGAAATTATTTTAAACTTGAAAGAATACGTTTACTTGATCATTAATGCGAACACAAAAACCGAAAGTCTCTGAAGTGCTTTGAAAATCAATATTGACTTTGGCTTATCTTGGTGTATTCAAAAGCAGTGGGGTAATGTTGCTTGTTTGGGGGTACACTGCCACTCTCCGTATATTTGATGTGGTGCCATCATAATATTTAAAACTATTTCTTTTGTTAGAAATTCTACTTTTTCAATATGTACCTCTAAGACATTATAACCAAGGGGTAGGGTGCCCTCGTTAAATTTTTATGCACTCAAAAAATTGAGAAATGAAATTTGCCATATCAGATGATCCCTTAGAAAATTTTGAGTATAGATAGCTGTCATTATGTTTGACAAAATCTATAGAATGGCTACATAGAAGTATATAGTGGAAAAATAGTATGGTATATGCCTCAAAATTGCAAAATAAAGCTCAGTTTTCAGCTAGACTTGAACCTGCGCTTCCTCAAAGAATTTTAAGTTTGCTTAGATGCTCCCACAAAGCATATTGGAGAGTTTACAATGACATGTGTGAATTAACACCTACAATACATACGTACTACATATGCGAGTATATGGATATTTGAGAATACAACGTACATATGTATGTATGAGAAGAGGTTAGTCTGCCGACAAACAATCCCCTTATAAATAGCGATTACGCAGGCAGAGGCCGTTTGTGCTTTATTATGCTTTGCCGGCGGTTACAACAACAATAACATTATGGTTAAATTTCAAGAGACTAGTGTTTAACCTTGTTGTTGTCGTTGTTATAGTAGTTGCAGCAGCAGCTGCGCTGAAGTGCACAGCAATTATGCTGAGAGTCGTTTGTTTTCTGTCACGCATCGGATATTTTTGTTCACAGTGACTAAAAAAACACTTGTAGCCCTTTTCCTGAAACTGCAAAGTACAGCTCTGTCATAAAACTTTTGACAAAACCTGAAGACCTTTTCCAAGGTCCAATGTACTATAGATACAGAGACTACGATATTTACCACGTCTCGCTTGTATCTTTGCTATATACCAAACTGGTACCTTCATCGTCAGACAGTTTTAAGAGGTGCATGAAAGAGACCACTGAAAGAAATGAAATAATCCTAATAATTCCTTTTTAAATTTTCTAGCCTTCTAAAACCGACGCTAAAATTGTAAGTGGTTCCAAGCGCTCTAACGATCCATAAGATTTAACTACAGAAATTTTTTAATTTTTGCCATACAAGTTGGTATAATTATTAAGTGTAATTGGAAAATGCCATCGATAGCTAATACTCGAGGCATTTTGTCTCCATTCTTTTAACTTGTCAACTCCCGAAACAGCATTATAATATTTCCCGGTTACGTGCGATAAAATAAATATTTCCCCTCCAATTTCATATGAACGGTTTACATGTAACGTCATATGTACTTTTTCAAATGAATCGAATAATCAATGATTATTTTACTTTAACAGAAATTAAACCAAAGAGTCAATCAAAGGTATATCCAAAGGGGTTAAACTTAAAATTAGTTCTGTATTTATTCCATTTTCCCCACTGTTAAATGTTCTCGTTTATAAATTTTTACGTGAATTTATTGCACGAAAAAAGTACGATTCACACACCAAATAGGACGGCTTGAAAGTATTTATACGCATTTACGGAGCCATGCAACAGCAATGCGGAACGTGCAATTTCCGCATAGCACAATTGCATGAATGCAACAATCGTTTGGATGGATAAGCGCTTCATAGGCTTTGAGAGAAACTACTCAGTCGCCGGTTAGCAACACGATTTTATTTAACTTCTGTTTGTTTGTAAAGGATGATCCCTACCTTTTTTTAAAGAAAACCACATGAACTTCAAAGTGAGGAATGTTTATTATCATTCGAAAGAACATTCTTTGTCATTTTTGAATATTATCTCTGTTATATGTTGGCCGCGGCTACGTTTCAGATGGTCTATCCATTAATTCCAATTTCCGATTACTCGTTCTAGCATGTTTTGCTTTAGAATAGAAGCGGAATTGTCCGCATAGATTTTAAACTTTACATATCCACAAAAGAAAAAGTTGAACGGTGTGATATCACACGATCTTGGTGGCCAATCGACCGCCCCAAAACGTGAAAATATGAAATACAAATCCATTGATTGATGTAATGTGTGGCCGTCATGTTGAAACCATTTGTCAAAGCAATAACAGTCGCTATTGACGGTTACGTTCTCACCGGTTTAACTTTTGAAGTCATATGGACCGATGAAATGGCAGCCATTGAACCTCTTTAAGTTGCTCTACATCCTAAATGTGGCAATTTTGCTTGTTTACATACCCATTGATTCATAAATGGGTGTCGTCTCTATAAAAAATTTTGCTCGAAAACGTCGGATTTTATTGGAACTTTTTCAGAGCCCATAGAGCGAAGAAATTTTACTGGGGAAAGTCGAGTTTTTGCCCAAACTGTACTTTTTGCAATTTCAATTTAAGGTCTCGACGTAAAGTGCGCCAAGTCGTTCCAAGCGGCAGTCCGATTTGCTGGATAAGTGTTTAGAATATTCTATAATACCATTCAGTTTCGGCTTTCATTTTTATTAGTTCTTTATCGAAAATAGACTTTAGTTAACGAGGTATAACTCAAATACAGGTTAACATATCTCTAACCATTTGATTTCCGTTATTTGTGAAGTTTTGAAACTGAGGTTCCTTCCAACTCAGTCTGCGAGACAACAGCTCATCTAAAAGAACAATTTTAGTGAGATTTCCTGTGGAATGTAGGAAATATTTCCTTTGGATGTCTAAGTTGGGTCATTTTATAAAAAAGTTTGTAGGGTATTATTGAACTTTTATGTCCGCTAGAGTGGGCACTTCTTCCAATGCAACATACTACAAGTAGTTAATATTGAACCATAATTAAACCGTCTTCAAAAGGATAAGCTGGCGAATGGCAACAGGTTTTGCTTACTTAAAACGTAACTTCTATCATATTCATAAAATATCATATGTTGAGCACTAAGAAGATTGAACAATCAAGTATCACTATAGTCAACAGTGAATTCATTTTTGCTGCTCTTTTGAAAGAGACTAATATTAATTAATTGACCACCTGATGCACACTTTCCACCGTGAATACCAGCAGCACAAAGCACCGTTAAATATAGCAAGAAGAGGGACCAAATGCTCAAGACTGTACTCACAAAAGAAATAAAAACATTGCGTATATATAGATGCCAGATAGAACTAGCAAATGTTGCGAACAACTAGCTATAAACCGATCCAGGAAGGCCAGTAAAGACGACTTGAGCAGTTCAGTTCGGCATAGTTGAACCCCAGTGCAGATACAAATTGTTATAACTGTGTTATTTGTCTCCCAGGAGTGAAGAAATACACAAATGAAGAAATTGATATATATTCTTATAGCCCTGACAGACAACAGCGCTAATTTGCATTAGCGGGCTTAATTTACACTTACTTGCGCATTTGACACACGTTAATGCAAATGTGTAATGCATAAGAATTACGTGCATTTAGCAGAATTTACCAAATTTGAGCAGGCAACACTGACGATTTTTGCTAATTTTTGACTGACATCGCTTGAAGTCTGCGGCCTCCTTTTGCCTTTACAGCATCAGAGGTAAGCACGTTTATATTGCTAATTACATTATGTGTAAGTATATTAGCAAAAACAAATTTTAATATTTTTAGATGGCAAAAAATAAACAACGCACAGTTTGCTATCCATTTTTCCAATATTCTTAACTTTTTCCCCACACTTTATTATCTTTTAACGTATTTAATAATAAGCGAATTTTTTCGTTAAACTTATATTGATTTTTCAAAAATACGAAAATTTCTATTAATAATTTCTCTTATTCCTTTTTATTTCACTTTTTTTTAATAAATAAACAAATTTCACAATCAGCTGTCTAAATGCATAAATCTACCGTCTGTCACCATAAAATTTCAATGAGCATTAACGTTGCTTAATGCGTATTAATTTTGCTCGTCTGTTAGGGCTATTAGTGTAATGAAGAAATCGCACGATTCAATGATAAATATTAGAATTTGATTAAAAAAAGATTTAAAGGAAACTTGAGCTATTGGAAAATGACTTTCAAATGGTCGTAGGGGGTGTCACTCTTTTATTGTCGCTATAAATGTAGAAGCAATTTTCGAATTATGTTTAACCGTCAGTTTTGTACTCATAAGCTTAGCTGATTTTGTTCGTGACAATTTAGTCTTAACTAAGTATGAAGCTTTTTGGGCAATTGTATTAAATTAATCATATTAATATTAGTTGGTTACAATTGCGAGTAATTGCACAGAAAATATTTAATCATGTCGCTCATTATCTAAATTGATCTATTTTAAATGCAATAATAGAGACTCTCTACGGAAAAAAGCTCAAGAATTTAATCCGTCAACAAGTTTGCTTTAAACTTCTTCTCTTTACTGGCGCAGATACCGTTAAGCGGTTATCGTTGAGTTAACAACAACGCTCCAGTCGTTTCTTCTTTTTGCAATGTATCGTCAATTGGAGATTCCATGCGTAGCCAGGTCCTTCTCCACCTGGTCTTTCCAACCGAGTGGAGGTCTTCCTCTGCTTCCCCCGGTGGGTACTGTGTCGAGAACTTTCAGAGCTGGAGTGTTTTCGTCTATTCGGACGACATGACCTAACCGGCACAGCCGTATAAATTTTGAGGGAATACCAAATTCGGACATCGCGGCATGAAGGCAGCTTCTTTTCATGCTGTCAAAAGTGGCTTTAAAATCGACGAAGAGGAGGTGCTTGTCGATTCTATTTTCACGGATCGTTTCCAAGATTTAACGGATGGTGAATATCTGGTCAGTTGTTGATTTTCTAGGCCGAAAGCCACACTGTTTGACCTCAGTTTGTTGAAAATGGGTTTTAATCTTTTACATCTTTTCGATAGAACCTTATATGCGACGTTGAAGAGGCTTATCCCACGAATATTTCGGTATCTTAAAAAAAATAGCTTTTGGTATTGAGCTCTTTTTTCTCGTATCTGTTTAATGGAATCCATATCCCCTACCAAACAACTTCAATCAAACGATGCAACATAGTCCAGACCGACTCAGCTTTGAAGACTAACTAAACATTTATTCAAACTAGATAAAATTATATATTTCTTTGAAATACATTATATGCATATACTTGTTGTTCAGAACTTGCAAGTTCTGTCACTTCATTTTCATTAGCTTAGCTTTGCTGGCAAACAGATACTAATACATTCGTCCTCTTTCCTTCCCTTCCCAAGGTTTGTTTTCATTACCCTTTTATAGTCATATATGAAAGTTATTTTCTAAGGATACTCGTCCACTTAAAACACATATTACCTTGAAAAAAATGCGCTTTGTTTAAAAATAAGGAAGGTTATCTTTCGAAGATATATTTAACATTTGGCTCCTGAGAATGGAGTATGACCTTTTCCCAATAAAGCAGGAAAAAATAATACAGTGTACGATAAACCAAACTGAAATAAACAAAAAATTAAAAACAAGGCGGTAAAATACGCAGTTAACGAAAGGTGTTTGAGAAAGCGGTCTTCGGGGCACACTTATTGATATGGTGGTGCTCTTTAATAAAATGGGTATATTATTTGGCGAATTCGCCGCTTTTTCCATTGCGTCATTTAATATGTAATAAATTTTTTATATATGTATTTTTCTGGAAGAAAAAAATACGTATACGCAGTGGAGTGTTTGCAATATGATGGCGATATTTTATTAGACTATCTGGTATATTAGAATTCAGTGTTTGTGTTATGGTACACCAAAAAGGCGGAGGTTAAGACCATGTGAATATGGAATGTGGTTCATATCCATAAAAGTTACGTATACGCCATGTGCTCTAAGGATGACTACTTAATTCATCATACTCTGAGATATCCATTTCCAAGCGAACACTGAACTGTAAAAATACTTGTACGTTATATTAATAGGTGCACTCCTTTTAGAAAGCGAAATAGTTATATTCGTCAAGTGAATATGTTGGAGTTTTAGAAGAATGCATAACATAAATAGCTGTATCCGAGATAATTTATATTCTTAGTCTTGTCTTAACTTAATGAAATAGGTTTAGCTCATAGTTAAGGAATTTTAAAAATATACACTAAATTTATCAATTTTTAAACCCTAAAATGGTCTAATAAGTTTGATACGAACGAGAGCATGTAGCTGGCATTCAAACTGACTAATCAATATCAAGATTATCCCACACAACATATATTTGAATATTTTCCCGCCATTTATTTCACATATTTATAGCAATTAATAGTAACTTTTTGTCAAACGGATTATCATTGTTATCTAGAAGGTTCTTAAAACTTAAATGAGTAATCTGAATTAATTTATAGTTGAAATATGTATTTAGGCGAAATAAAAAGTTACGTATACGCAGCGTTGTTCTCGCCATTACTTTAGGAAAAAATTTTTATATCTTATATATAAAAATGAATCGCAAAATGTGTTGGTAAGCGCATAACTCAAAAACGCCTGGACCAATTTCGCCAATTCTTTTTTTAAAATGTTCGGTGAGTCTCAAGGATGGTTTTTACGGCAAGAAAAGTTCGAATATTTGCCGGGAACCCCTAAAAACAGCCCTTTTCTTTTTTCCATACAAACGAATGAATGTTTGTTTGTTAGTAGCGCTAAGGGAACGACTGAACCAATCTTGATGAAATTTTCAGAGAATATTCTGTGTGGATCGGGGAAGGTTTGGAAATAAAAAAAACCGTATGCTTTTCGTGAGAAAAAGTCGGAAAATTGGACAGTTCCAAAAAGTTATTTTTTTCCAGACAAAATTTTTTTTTTTAATTTTTTTGTTTTGTTTTTCAATTATTTGAATCGTTCAAATTTGTCGTTTGCTTCAAAAATTTTTGAAAATTATTCAGTGAAAACGTTATGTATGTCGCACACAAAGTGATCAATTTCAGATTGAAATTTGTTACGATGCCACGAAGTGGTCGCGCTAATATCGGTCGGCGTCACACCAAGGCACATGAACGAGTATTTACAGGATGCGGTGACATAGTACGTGCAGTATTATAGATCGCGGTCAATCAGCAAGCGATCGTCACGATGTCACAGCACGACTTTTCAAACAACAGTTACGATGTTCTTCTTTGGATGGTGGATAGTGGTTCCACCAGATCAAATTGATGAAATCATTTCTGCGGAAATTCCTGATGCAGAGAAAGATCCATTATTATACGAAGTGATGAAAACGAATATGGTTCATGGACCTTGCAGACACCAAAATCCCACTTCGGTTTGTATGTCTGAAAATAAATGCACAAAACGGTATCCACATGCTTTTCTTTCGGAACACAAACTAGAAATGATGGATATTCACTCTATCGGCGTCCAGACGACAGTGGTAGAACATTCAGCATTCAATTAAGAAGAGTGAATATCGAAGTTGACAACACATGGATCGTACTATATTCACCATTATTGTCTAATTCACATTCAAAAATTATATCAATGTTGAGTATTGCAGTTTGGTGTAATCGATAAAATACGTTTGTAAGTAGATCACCAAAGGAAGCCACATGGCGGTTATTGGTCTTGAACGATACGGTCGATACGTGAACTGCACTACAGCGCTTTGTAGGATATTTACTTTTGCAATTCATGAATGATTTCCGAGTGTTGTGCATCTCGCAGTTAATTTGGAGAACAGCCAAAGAGTGTATTTCAACCCAAGGGATACTGTACAAAAAATTGGAAATGGGTTAATTCCGGTTGATACTTCCGGTGGTTTGATATCAATTCCATTCGCCGGTTATCAATTCACGAAATATGAACTCATCACGAATGTTCGGGCATTGGCCAAATTATCGTAACTACGATTCCTGAAGTGCTCGCGCAATGTTAGCTACCAAAAATGCCAATGTTGTTGACTTAAACTGGAAGATTCAAAGTCAAATTCCGGGAGACTTGCGCTCAGACAAATCGATCAATCGCCGTAAATTATCCAGTGGAATTTTTAAATTCTGTGGAAAGGCTTGATATGGCCCCGCATTATTTACGTCTCAAAGTTGGATCTGTCGTTATTATGTTTCGCAATCTGTAAGCGCCGAAACTGTGTAATGAAAACCGACTGATTGTGATGAAGCAGCCATCAAATACAAAGGGCAGAATGCTTGATTCAACGAATTTCTTTGAATTCCAACAAATTGCCATTTCAGTTCAAACAAATTCAGTTTCTAGGGAAAATTGCATTTGCGATTACAATCAACAGGACACAAGGATAGTCGCTAGAGGTGTATGGCATAAATCTGGAAATGCTATGTTTTTCACACGGCCAAAATTACGTGGCGTGCTTACGAGTTCGAAAACTATCTTCTCTGTAGATTTACGCACCGGAACAGAAACCAAAAAATGCTGTTTCTCAAGCTGCGTTACATTGAAAATAAAAGAAATGATAAATTTAACCTTCTTTTCATTTCAAAACACAGAATTTCATGCAGGAAAACGGCTGCGGGGCCAGCTAGTCTTATATATAAAAATGAATCGCAAAATGTGTTGGTAAGCGCATAACTCAGAAACGCCTGAACCTATTTTGCCAATTCTTTTTTTAAAATGTTTGGTGAGGCTCAAGGATGGTTTTTACGGGAAGAAAAATTCGAATAATTGCCGGGAGACCCTTAAAAACAGCCCTTTAATTTTTTCCATACAAACGAATGAATGTTTGTTTATTAGTAACGCTAAGGGAAGGACTGAATCAATCTTGATGAAATTTTAAGAGAATGTTCTGTGTGGATCGGGGAAGGTTTGGAAATAAAAGAACCGTATGCTTTTCCTGAGGAAAAGTCGGAAAATTGGCAAATTCCAAAATGTTAATTTTTTCCATACAATTTTTTTTTTAATTTTTTTGTTTTGTTTTTCAATTACATATTTGAATCGTTCAAATTTGGCGTTTGCTTCAATCATTTTTTAAAATTATTCAGTGAAAACGTTATGAGTGTTGCACACAAAGTGATCAATTACAGATTGAAATTTGTAACGATGCCACGAAGTGGTCGCGCTAATATCGGTCGGCGTTCCACCAAGACACATGAACGAGTACTCCCAGGATGCGGTGACATAGTACGTGCAGTATTATGGATCGCGGTCAATCAGCAAGCGATCGTCACGATGTCACAGCATGACTTTTCAAGCAACAGCTTCGGTGGACTATATCTTGAAGCAACGTATATATGGTGCTGTTAGATGCTAGATGTGGATGGTGGTAACACCAGATCAAATTGATGAAATCATTTCTGCGGAAATTCCTGATACAGAGAGAGATCCATTATTATACGAAGTGACCAATATGGTTCATGGACCTTGCGGACACCACAATTCCACTTCGTTTTGTATGTCGGACAATAAAAGCACAAAACAGTATCCACGTGCTTTTTTTCGGAAACACAAACTAGAAATGATGGATATCCACTCTATCGGCATCGTTCACCGGACGACAATGGCAGAACATTCAGCATTCAATATAGAAGAGTGAATATCGAAGTTGACAACACGTGGATCATACAATATTCACCATTATTGTCTAATTCACATTCAAAAGTTATATCAATGTTGAGTATTGCAGTTTGGTGTAATCGATAAAATACGTTTGTAAGTACGTCACCAAAGGAAGCCACATGGCGGTTATTGGTATTGAACGATACGGTCGATACGTGAACTGCACTAAAGCGCTTTGTAGGATATTTACTTTTGCAATTCATGATTTTCCGACTGTTGTGCGTCTCGCAGTTAATTTGGAGAATGGCCATACGCTCTTTGGCCTTCAACCCAGGGAATACAGTACAAAAAATTGGAAATGGGTTAATTCCGGTTGATACTTCCGGTGGCTCGATATCAATTCCATTCGCCGGTTATCAATTCACTAAAGATGAACTCATCACGAATGTTCGGACATTGGTCAAATTATCGTAACTACGATTCCTTAAGTGCATGCGCAATGCTAGCTACCAAAAATGCCAATGTTGTTGACTTAAACTGGAGGATTCAAAGTCAAATTCCGGGAGACTTGCGCTCAGACAAATCGATCGATCGTCTTGACAATGAAGGCGACGCCGTGAATTATCCAGTGAAATTTCTAAATTATTTGGAGAGGCTTGGTATGCCACCGCATTATTTGCGTCTCAAAGTTGGATCTGTCATCATTATGTTTCGCAATCTGCAAGCGCCGAAACTGTGTAATGGAATCCGACTAATTGTGATGCAGCCATCGAATGCAAAGGGCAGAACGCTTGATTCAGCAAATTTCTTTGAATTCCAACGTTTTGCCATTTCAGTTCACACATATTCAGTTTCTAGGGAAAATTGCATTTGTGATTACAATCAACAGGACACAAGGATAGTCGATAGAGGTGTATGGCATAAATTTGGAAATGCTTTGTTTTTCACACGGCCAAAGATACGTGGCGTGCTCACAATTTGGAAAACTATCTTCTTTGTACATTTACGCACCGGAACAGAAACCAAAAAATGTTGTTTATCAAGCTGCGTTACATTGAAAAAAAAAAAAAGAAATGATAAATTTAACTTTCTTTTCATTTCAAAACACAGAATTTCACGCAGGAAAACGGCTGCGGGGTCAGCTAGTATTAAATATTTGTATAACATTATTAATGATGACTAGCCTGTTAGCCACTAAATCAAAACACTTGAAGTAAGTGTATACCTGGGGTTGAATTCGGTTTTTTCTTTGATAAACTAAATAAGACTCCCTAACTTTTCTTTCGTTCTTTTAAAGCCTAAAAAATGTGCATTCTTCTCATAATTTTTTCAGTATGCTGCAAAACGAAATGTTTGTTGTTTCTCTCTCGCCGTACTGCCTTATTCTACTCGTAAGAAAAAAGTATTTTTCGTCAATATTTTTCCGTACCAACTCAGTCCACTAATATGCCTTTGATGATTTTAAGAAAAAAAAAATAAATACTGAGACATCCATTATTTAATTGAAATGTAAGTATTTGAATTATTATTCAAATTAATTTCAGGGACTGCTTGCGTAAAGACAGTCATTAATATTGAAGCACCCTGCAACTGTTTAATCATGCTTTCACTCATAAATACTCAGTTATGGATTATGTTGTTATGTTACAATGGTTGCTTTGGTTCTTTGCTTCTTGAGAGCATTTTGAAAATTTCCTTGTAGTGCTTGAAGCAACTTATGTACCACAATATATTACATTGCGCCATTACTATCTATCGGATACTAATTGGCATTGACATGGCATATAAAATTAGTTGTGCAAATAAGCTAAAATTTGCAAGGGACGGTGATGGCAAATATTTACGCTTTTTTTTGGCGATTGATTCTAAACAAAGCATTTTATCGAACACTATGCTACCGAACTCTAAACTTACAGCTTTCTAGGAGGTGTGAATCCGTTTTGGTGGCAGATGCAAAAAAATGTGTGAAGCTGAGTTAGAAGTACCAAACCAAAAAATCAGTGCAGGTTTTATCGATGATCAACTACTCGAAGACTACGCTTAATCATTTACTCTTGACGACAAACATTTGTGATTTCACAGAAAGTGATACAGTTAGATCTTAAGTGTTCACAAAGCACATCAAATCAATAACAAATTCGTTTGATCTTGTAAGCACACAAATCCCCGTTACTAATTATCATATATCTGTCGAGAGGATAGTGTCTTACATAATAACTATGTAATGTATATAATACCATCCATATACATTTTTTGGGCATTTACATATATACTTATATATTAGTTTGAAAGTCGTTCGTGAGTTATAGCGTCGCAAACATGGAGCAAAATAAGGGGAAATACGGCATATTTTACAGTACTACTACGATAAAGACAGAAATGCATCTCAAGCCGCCAATAAAATTTGTGCAGTTTATGGACCCGACACAGTTTCCATTTCCACCGCACAAAGATGGTTTCAACGTTTTCGCTCTGGTGTAGAGGTGGTCGAAGATGCGCCACGCTCCGGAAGGCCTGTCGTCGAAAATTGCGATAAAATCGCTGAATTGGTCGAAAGAGACCGGCATAGTAGTCATCAAAGCGTTATAAACCATTTGAAGAAGCTTGGAGTCACTAAGAAGTTCGATGTGTGGGTGCCACACGAATTGACGCAAAAAAACATCTTTGACCGTATCGACGCATGCGAATCGCTTCTGAATCGCAACAAAATCGACCCGTTTTTTAAGCGTATGGTGACTGGCGATGAAAAGTGGGTCACTTACGATAACGTAAGGCGCAAACGGTCGTGGCGGAAAAGCGGTGAAGCGGCCCAGACGATGGCCAAGCCTGATTGACCAGGAAGGTTCTTCTGTTTGTTTGGTGGGATTGACAGGGAATAATCCACTATGAGCTGCTCCCCTATGGACAAACGCTCAATTCGGACCTGTACTGCCAACAACTGGACCGCTTGAAGGCAGCACTAATGCAGAAGAGGCCATCTTTGATCAACAGAGGCCGAATTGTCTTCCAGCAGGACAACGCCAGGCCACACACATCTTTAGTGACGCGCTAGAAGCTCCGGGAGCTTGGATGCGAGGTTCTTTTGCATCCTCCGTATAGTCTGGATCTCGCACCAAGTGATTCCACCTGTTTCTGTCCATGGCGAAAGCGTTTGGTAGTCTGAAGTTGGCCACCAGAGAGTCCTGTGAAAATTGGCTCTACGAATTTTTTGCCAACAGGGAAGCGAGCTTCTATGAGAGGGGCATTATGAAGTTGGCATCTCGTTGAGAACGCGTCATCGAACAAAACGGCGCATATTTGACTTCAATGACATTATTGTAACCAATTTTACAAACAATTGAAAATTCAATAAAAAATACCGCAAGACTTTTTTGACAAGTTTAGTGCATTCATAATAATAACGATACGCAAACTTTGTTCGTACTGAGTTTTCAAATAAGAGAGCGTCTCCTAATTTCACTTTCTCTTTCTGATGAATGTTTTCAAGGAATTGTTTACAATTGCTTACCATACCAGCATAGCTTTGAATAAAAGTCCTACACATAAACGTTTTCTCAGAGAGAGTGATATTAATTAAACTACTACAAAAGTATGAGAGATATAATGAAATATTCTTCCCTAATAGAAGGACACTTTGCTCACTGAGGCTAGTGTCTAAAGCGGTTGTTTTCTCTATAAATACAAGTACATGTCTTTGTTAACTTGTGTGATTTTGCTTACAACTCTTATCAATCATTGTGGACGATGTTTATATACCATCAATACCTATTTACTTATGTAAATACACTTATACTTATAAGAATGGAACAAAGTACACAAGTTCTAAGTATGATAGCGCAAAGAAATGTATTAAAATATTCGAATATTAAGAACTGTCATGAAATAACAGTGAAATTTTAACTAGAATTTCAAGTTTAACCTTGTAAACGCCAAACAAAAGTACTTTTACTACACAAGTAAGTCGTGTTGAAGGAAAATCTTTGAAATTTTCGCTATACATGCATATATAATACTTCTAAACACCATCACTAAACTCGAGTTTAAGAAACGATTAATTCTATTACTACCAAAATATTTGATTAAGTATAAAGAAAAAAAGAAAACTAAAAACTTGATCAACTTAATTACATCGGAATTCACGAATTTATATTTTGCTGCCAGCAGAGATATCAAGGTGTCCAGGGCGAAATTGTCAACCTCATCTGATAGAAATATGTACAGTAAAGACAAAATAGTATTCGCCCTAGTAATAAATTAGCTATATCACTACTCCGAAACCGATCAAACATCTTTAGAATACATATTTTTAGCATTCAACAAACCTCAGTTTTCAATACCTGTTCCTTTTTTACTTTATGTACTAGCTTTAACCCTCCGAATGGTCAAGAAAGACAAGTCGCTACAAAGCTATGTAGGTCTGTAGAACTGTAGACTTTCATGAATGTTTGAAAACAACATTTATCTCACTCAGCAACCCTAGTGTGGTTTGGTTTGTTTTTATATATCGGTATCGTTCCTGCTGTATGACGGTTAACCTCAATTATCAGCACTTGACATTCGCAGTTTCAACAGCGCTAATTGTGGATTATTTAAAACGGCACAGGCTTTCACTAATTTTGTTGTCCGTGCATGAATAGGTTCCAGACATTTTGCACTATTATTATGCGTTTATGCTCGCATTTCGGCAAGTGCAATAACAAATGTATTGTTTATTATGCACGCGCCGGAAGTAATAATGAGTGCGAAATTTTAGGGGAAGGAATTGTGCAACGGTTAACAAATTCTACTCGTTATGCTATTGCGTGTTTGCCGGTGGGAAAAGTTGTATATTTTTAACTGGTGTTATTATATGAAAATATACATAATATCAGGGAAATCCTTTAGAAAAGGGCGATTAGGGATAAAAATTAAGTATTAAATATCAATGAAATGTTCGCATTTAAAGAAAGGCGTTAAATGGAAAAAGCTCAACCAACTATATATTACACTGTTGTGCGGAAATGGCTGCTCTTGTTATTTTGCACTTGTTTTTACTGTTGTTAGAGCAACAGAAATTTGCGACAGGAAATGGCGTTGACAGCAGTTGCAGTCATGCGGTCTCTGCTCTGAGTTCAAACTTTGGAAGTTTTTTGGTGAAAGTTATTATTCATTATTAAAGACTGAGGTGTGATTATAAATTTGAAATCTCAAATTAAATATTTTTACACGCCATAGGAACTAATTAAATTAATCATTATATCGCTATTACTTCCCTGATAAATTTAATAAAAATTCGACTTTGTAGTTCATATTCGAGTGCTGACTGAACAGGAAATTCTAATCAGATTTAAATAGCCGATATTCATAATTCAGCAGAGTAGTTGTGTAAGAAACATTTTAAAAGCTTAGAATATCCCAAAGACATATTGGCATTTTCGTGATGAAATCGATAATCGTTTTATTTTCTATCTCGCCGAAATCAGCTATTAAATTTTTTTGCTGATTTTGGTCTTTGACCTTTGAGAAGAAACTCAACCAAGACATTAATATTGTGGAAAAAGTAACCGCTATTAAGATCTGTTTTAACAGTGTTCCTAAAATAAAGCGATATGCTTTCTTAAATAATCGAATGTAATACTATTTTGAAGGGAATAATTTTAGTGCTTCTTCTGTATGTAAACCAAACTGTACGCAAAGCCAATGTAATGTTTTTTACATTCGCTCAATCTACGAAAACACTGTCTAGCGGATCTACATGTACATGTAGTGTAGTTCTAGAAGCTGTAGCCGTACCTTTTAGCATGCAATCTTTCCCTTAAAACTTCTCCAAAATCACGCAAACCAAAACGATGTTGTCCTTTCTTTCAAAGGTTGCTGGTGCATATTTAAACCCAATAATAATTTTAAAACTCAATATATCCACTTAGAGCCCGTTTCTTAGGAGAAGTTTCGCGTTACGTCTAAAGTACTTGTTAAGAATGGGATACCTGCCGTTAATAATTGTGATTTTTATCACAACAATCTCCAATCCAATTCTCTTTAACAAAGCATTAACTTTCAAGCATTTTTTGATCTATCACGTATGGTAGATCCTACTGACTTAAGTAAAATTAAAACCAGAAATAATTTAGATTTGCATTTAATTTATAATATTTCATTTATTCCGTTACAACTTATTCTGACCAGTTCTTCGGCAGAGAGCTGAATTCAGTTGTCACTTTCTTTATCAGTTTCTTTGTCAATATTAAAGTCCACCGTCAACAAACTGATTGGACCTTATCAGTGTGGCTTTAGTCTTGGTAAATCAACAACCGACCAGATATTCACCATTCGCCAAATCTTAGAAAAGACCCGTGAAAGGGTCTTCGTCGATTTCAAAGCTGCTTTCGACAGCACGAAAAGGAATTGCCTCTATGCCGCGATGTCTGAATTTGGTATCCCCGCAAAACTAATACGGCTGTGTAAACTGACATTGAGCAGCACCAAAAGCTCCGTCATAATCGGGAAGCACCTCTCCGAGCTATTCGATACTAAACGAGGTTTCAGACAAGGTGACTCCCTATTGTGCGACTTCTTCAATCTGCTGCTGGAGAAAATAGTTCGAGCTGCAGAACGTAATCGAGCAGGTACAATCTTTTATAAGAGTGTACAGCAGCTGGCTTATGGCGATTATGTTGATATCATCGGCCTCACTACCCGCGCCATTAGTTCTGCTTTCTCCAAGCTGGACAAAGAAGCAAAGAAAATGGGTCTGGCAGTGAACGAGGGTAAGACGAAATATCTCCTGTCATCAAACAGACAGTCGTCGCACTCGCGACTTGGCTCTCACGTCACTGTTGACGGTCATAACTTTGAAGTTGTAGATAATTTCGTCTATCTTGGAACCAGCGTAAACACCACCAACAATGTCAGCCTGGAAATCCAACGCAGGATTACTCTTGCCAACAGGTGCTACTTCGGACTGAGTAGGCAATTGAAAAGTAAAGTCTTCTCTCGACAAACAAAAGCCAAACTCTATAAGTCGCTCATAATTTCCATCCTGCTATATGGTGCAGAGGCTTGGATGATGTCAACAACGAGTCGACGTTGCGAGTTTTCGAGAGAAAGGTTCTGCCAGAGATATATGGTCCTGTGTGCATTGGCCGCGGCGAATATCGCATTCGATGGAACGATGAGATGTACGAGATATACGACGACATTGATGTAGTTTAGCGAATTAAAAGACAGCGGCTACGCTGGCTAGGTCATGTTGTCCGGATGGACGAAAACACTCCAGCTCTGATATTATTCGTCGCTATACCTGCCGGGGGAAGCAGAGGAAGAGGAAGACCTCCACTCCGTTGGAAGCACCAAGTGGAGAAGGACCTGGCTTGGCTTGGAATATCCAATTGGCGCCACTTAGCGAAGAGAAGAAACGACTTGCGCGCTGTCGTTAACTCGGCGTAAGCGGTATCTGCGCCAGTAAAGAAGAAGAAGATATAATTTCATCTCTTTCCAGACATAAACTAGATACATAAACGGATTACATCAGCATAACTTTACAGGAGGGTAAAGAAGGGTGTATATAATATGGACAAAGCCTTTTTTACTTGTAGTTTTTTCTAAAGCTTATAATAATGTTTTTCAAAGATTGATGGTTGGCTATTGCAATTTTCTTTGCCGGATTTTGTTTTGAAATTATGCCACCAATAAGAGATATTGGGCATTTAAGTTTTTGTATAAACCCCTAATAAATGAATTTGTTTGGCTTGTATTAAATATGTATGTATCTATGCCTGAAGGCAATAAACTGTAATATTGGTTTTATATAATAATTAATCCAACAATTCAAAAGTGATGATTAGTTGTGGGTATTTTATTCAAATTATGCTTAAATTTTCCTTTTCAACTTTGTTTGTAAGTATGTGTGTAGGTATTTATACAAGTGTGTATGTGTGAATTCTTAAACTTATAAACAAGCACCGAAAAATATACACATCTGTAAGTGGTAAGTACTATATATAAAATAGATGTTCGTACCAATTTTATATGTAAAGCGAAAGCAGTAACTGAAAAAGGGAATCTAATCCGAAAACCCTAAATATTTGAGTCCACAAAGAGATTCTGATTCTGATCCGATGTTTGTGCGTGGAGTGCACACAAATATTTGCATACCTTGATTGCTGCCAACAGTGAAGAAGGTAGCTATGGGCGACTGATGAAAGGATGAAGAGGTAACAATATGTTTAAGTTACTGTATAACTGCAACAGCAACAGCATTTTATTGGAAAAACAACAACACCAAACGATTGTTAAACAGCTCAACGCAATTTCGGGAAATCCACAGTCAAGCCTTCCACTTTTCTTTTCCGTTATTTTGCAATTTCACCAAGAGATTTTCCGAAAATGAATTAGGTTGCCTGATGACGTGTTTGCCTGAGTGTATTTATGTACGCATGTGCCCTTTGAGGATTTCCGTATTGATTTGAACAAGAAGAGTATATGATTTATCAACCCTTAGATTGCGTAAAGCCATGCGTCATAACTTATTCAGCCATCTTGTTGAAAACCTTGAACTTAGTAGGAAACGCATATGCACAGTAGTTTGAGACAAAGCTTTATTGTGGCATAATTAACAAAAACTTGAATAAGGAGTCAAAAGGGACCGACGCAGAAGACCGCATACTTTGCTAAGAAGTAAGAATAAAAATCTTCGATGGTGAACTACCGAAGACACATATTGGTACTGAAGTATATGCCTTGTAGGGAAAATTTTGCTGGAGAAAGAAAATATTTTTTCCTTATTCCTTAAATAGTTTTCATTAATCCGTTTCACTTTTGTGGAAACTGTGCAGTAAACGGTTGCCAATATACATACCTACGTTGATTTATAACAATTTTTATATCACAAATGTTCATAAGAATATAATAAATTAATTAAAAAATACCTTATTTGAGCGAACATGAACATAAGACTCTTTTGCATGTTACACAAATATAAAGAGGTTTAATTGATTTATTTAAGAATTAATCTCTGAAAAATAAGAAGAATCATTGAATTGCGAGGAAAACTAAAAACGATGTGTAGGAAGGGAATAGATATTTTACTCGATATCATATTTTATGCAAAGTTAGGCGGTTAATGAAACAGCGACTTGATGTTAAGAAATTAAAATGGTTTTTATTGGGGGACTAAAGCAATATTGAAAAAAAAACTATGACATTTTAAACAAAGCTAGAATGTATAGAGATATATTTTCTAAGTTTCAGTGCAATAACTTTTTTGATCCATCTAGTTCAAAATGGTGTTCAAATGAATTAGATGCAATTACACACTCACTAAATATTAGGGCTAAAAATTTTGTTGTCGCTAGGTCGTGTCGTACGTTTATTTGTTTAAAGCTTTAACCAGTTCGGATGGATGTTCACTAACGTTTTGTGCTGAATTTCTGACGGAACAATAACCCCCGATCTATTGTAGAATCAAAACTTCTTTGCCGTTGTAGAAACTATTTAGAAAAAGGATAAATAAAGGTACAATACTCCTATTACTTTTGTTTATTGAGGTTTGTTGCAATACTTCAAGTGATTAAAGAGGTGGGTATATACATACATGGTGCGTTCCAAAGTAAACAGGAACTTTTTGAATATAGCGCCCCAGGTGGCGTCATCTATATGTCGACTGGTACGTTAGAATCTACTATCTCTGTCGATTGTCCAGTAAGAATTTCCTGACATTTCATTGATAGGAAGTTAAGTTATTGCGTTTTAAGTGTCAGTATGTTTGTGTTATCGGTGCGAAAATGAGCTTCGAACAAAGAGCCAACATTAAATTTTGTTTTAAAATTGGTAAAACTTTTACCGAAACGTTTCAATTGTGTTTTTTGAAGTGGTTTTCAAAGTGGTCGTGCGGACATAAATGACGATCAATATGTGGGTCAATCAAAATCCGTGTTTTCCGGAAATTCCATCGAAACTTGCGTGAATTCATTAAAACTCGGCCGAAATCATTATTGAAATTCATTAAATGGAGTTGAACATCTCCAAAACATCGCACAATGGGTCAGAAACGGCATTTTTCGGCAAAAATGTTGTACTTATTTTAAAACTGCTTGCTTATATAAATTTTATTGAAAAGTATGACTTCTTAGATCTAAGAAGTTGGTGAACAGATATAGCGAGCCTATAGCCTGTTGTAGTAGAGGTTGACTCGCCCAAGATGGGACGAGACGAGTTGAAAAAGTGGAAAAATTAAGTAACCAGTTGATTTTTTAACTTTTTAATAATTTAATTATACAGAGTATTCAATTTTTTGTGACATTATATAACTTGTTTTAACAGGAATATCTTACACAAAGTACACCTCTACAGGGTGATCATTTATATTTTGACCTCCACCAAGAGGCGTAATTGCAAATAGTTGGTAAAAGTTACAATTACAAAAGTTGTAGAGGCTTTTATCTGTTATTTCTATCAACTTATATTGATTTACCTTCTACCTTCAATTAAGCCACTAGATAGGGTCTAGACATAAATGATTACTCCGTGCATACGTATGTCCACAAATAAAGTTGACAAGAGGGATTAAAACCTATTACCTATCAAAAATAAAAAAAGTATTTATATTATTTATTTTTTAATTCTAGCATGTAAGGGAGAAATTCCCAACTTAACTGCTTCTTGATTGCATGATTTTTTGACGACGGATTCTAGGTTGTTCATTTCTTTAGGGCTTGCATTACATAATGTAACAGGCAGATGATGCTTTACAACCAGTTGCTGCTTGAGCTATTTTTGTGTCCATCGTGGTAAATAAGAGATTGTGACGTATTTCAATAACCTTGTCCTTTATAGTCACAAATGTTGGCAATATGTTGCTTATGGTTTCCTGTATCCTATCGACAATTTCTTTGATTTGCGACTGTTTTCTTGGCACTAAAGGCACCATAGATACCATAAATAAATTTGCATCAGATATACCATCAAATTTTTTA
>JBAWJQ010000546.1:0-11174 GCA_037783105.1 Bactrocera zonata
AGATATACATGATTAAATGAAGACACCTTTTTTTTGGTCGAATAACGGTAAATTGCAAATATCTCAAAAACGTATCCATAAAAAAAAAAATTATTCTATTTTCGAAATCAGCGAGCGATTCCACATACAAATTGGATAGTGGCGTTCATGGAACATTTTTGCTGTAAACCAGTGTTATCGGATTAACGTGTAATTTCCAAAGAATATTTCTAAGATATTACACTTAACAAAAATGCAAAAAAAAATAATTTTTTGAAAATTTTGACTACCCCTAATCCCTTAAACCGACGAGACGATATTTTGTTAAATGAAAAAGTTTTCCATACAAGAATTCAATATCGAAAAATGATTGGATCCTTGAGGAAAAACAGCGTATTTAGAATATTACGCAAAAAGCTACGTAAACATACTAAAATAAGAATTTAATTATTGTTGATTTAAGTTCAAAAAAAGTTATGCAAAATGTATATTTTATAATTTTAAGATAAGTATTTAAAGTTGTAGCCAGAGATAAAATACATAATTTGCATGGTTTAAGAGACTTTTGTGGAAATGAATGGATTTCATTGCAAATAATTTTCATTTATTCACTTACAGTATATTTTAGCATATGTTGGTTTTCAACTCTAAATTTATTGTTGCACTTTTTAAAATTTTTCGAAAGTTTTTGCTTAAAAATTAATGAGAAAAAATGGAAGTTTTATGAGGACAATATATGTGAGATACTCCTTTTCCCATCATCAGTGGTTTCCCACAGAAGTAAAAAATGTAGCTCAGCGACTTCAGAACATTCATTATCATGATTACAAGTAAATCTCTAAGATATATGGAAAACGCAACATGATATCAGGTTATATCGCTAAAATAAAATGTATGCTAATATAAAAATATTCGCCATAAATATCACCAAATTCGTATGGTTGCGTTATTCTCTAAGACACATGGAAAACCACTGCAGGGGATTATGTTTATGTCTATTACTTCATACTGTAAGCCCGAACTATGTATGTATTCTAATACACAGTTACTCTTTTATGGAATTTTGGTATAAAATACCTTTGTGTTTTTTCAGTTAAGCTTACATAAGAAACAGCATTTACAAGGTAAAAAGCACACCTTACCTCTGCCTATACCGCTGCGAGGCCGCTCTTCGGTTCTACATATGAATATTATATTTGCTTTGAGGAAACCACCTGTGCTAGGCTTTGTGGGGTGGCAGTTAGGCAATATTAAAGTGTGATGAGCAAGTCTCAAATGGTCGCACCATTTTTATGTTGTTAAATTTACAATTGTTATTGTTGTACTTTGTATTCCGTTTGCTGGTCTGTAGTTGATGTTCAACACAAATGTAGCTTCTGTGGCAGCCAAACACTGAGTAGAAGTGAGTAAATTATTGTAAATATACGCCTATGTGTCTTCGAAATGGTGTGTGCTGCAATATCTGTATATGTACGCGTTTGCGATAAAACGGGTTATAAAAAGCGCACATTTTATGGCATATTTGGCAAAACCATTTCACAATTCTCTTTTTTTTACCTGGAAAAGCACATCTTTACTCGTATTCATATACATAAACATATATATCCGTATATAGAGAAATATCTACATAGTAGTCAGTACTTGCCCCCATTCCAATCAAGATTGTTTGCTTTTATTAAATTATTACGTATATTTTATTCTACCAAAGTGGGATTACTTTTCTATTCGACGCGCATTCAGTTTTAAAATTTAAAGAGTATTACGCATGAGCAGTCACTGATCTGCTTAGAAGCAAAGGTCGATTACATCCCTTCGGTGAAAATTATACAAGTAAGTTTATGTCGAAGTGTGTAGTCTAACTAAGGGTTAAACTTCTAAACAACAGAGGCCGTGAGATAACTAAAATGGGAGTTACATTAGAGAAGCCTACCGTTATGTTAGCCAACAACCAAAGACATATTATTGAATAAACTAATAAGACGCGCCCAAAAAGTAACTGATGAAATTTAAAATTTTCATTTCCGTTCTTAGATCTTCCGATTTTCAGAAAGCACGGACTATACAAACCGTTATTTTTTTTTCTTGTAATGGTAAGAATAAGTATAAAGAAAAGTTCTGCATTTTTTCATCTCATAAATTTACACAAACATTTTACACATTAATGATTAATTAAGAAATACAATTGACAAATTAGGATTGATTCCTACGACAGACATTTTAAAATAGACTCAACTTAGTTACAATTAAAAGTTTTAATTTTCATGTAATGTTCCATAAAAGTTACTATTAACCCCAAAATATAGTCTCCGATCATGGTATTAGTACACAGGTACACTTGGTTACGTTTCTCCTTATATCTTGATGAATGCGTTCTACTTGTTCTTCCGAATAATCTCCATATTATCTTTATCATAATTAAAATTTAACAAGGCATCTTAGTTATTTGTATGACCTAAAAAGAATCGAGAAATATATAGGCCTATATTGTCTTCTTTATTAGACCTATATACCGTATACTATATACATATGTATATAAATGATCAGGATGAAGAGAGCTAAAATCCGGATGTCTGTTTATCGGTACGTCCATTAGTCTCTGCGAGCTGTAACTTGAGTAAAAGTTATGACACGTAATGATACTTGATACACGTGCTCCCTGGCAAAAAAGTGAGAACGAGTTCTTAGGTAGGTGAAATCGGAATATTGCCACGCAAACAAAACTCTATTAATCGAAAACGTTTAATGTCTTGGTAAGATGGAAGGTTGTTATTTCATACGAAGGATTTCTTACGGGACGGAAGGGCTTTATAGAAGCCGGTGTCAAATTCGAACGATGGACTACTCTACCGATAGCTACAAATTTTGGTTGGTAATATTATTCTTACATTACAGTGGGATATGGGCGTAACGGTACAACGAAAATGCAGAGGATATTGGCGTAGCACAGCTTTTTTGCCAAACACGTGCAATTCTTTGCATGCTGTCTGTCGTAAATCCTACGTGTGGGGTTAGTTACACTGTTGCACAGCGTTATTCAGTTTATTTCCTGCAATTCCCTGTTTGCTTGTGTGACTTTTAAACGATTTATTGAAACGGAGTTGGAGTTTTGAATATAAAGGCGAGTATGAGTATGTGGTTAGGCCTGCTACATATACGACAATTACATGCACGAGTAAGATTTGTAAGGAATGCACTTGAACCCATTGCGGCGTCTAGCCTAGCAAGTATCTCCAACAAATGTGTTCAATGAGTCTTTATATCGAGCATTTTAGCAATCCAACAGACAACAAAGCAAAGCAACGAGGAGGTAGAGGAAGCCCTGGCAATCCCGGGAACCGTTTACGTGGGTTTTCTCAAATATCTATCTGAAACAAAAAGCGGCGACGGGAAAGAAATTATTCTGTCTGCGATGTTGACTACAGCGATATAAATACACTCATATTCACAATGTGACAAATTGATCTTCCAGTGATTTCTATTCATCCAATTTCTTTTTCATTTAATATATTTTTGTGCTCCCTACTACTACTACTACTTTGGCACTCAAGGGCTTAATTTTTCACATGAGTTGCCTTAGTGTATCGAATTCACTTGCAAAGCCGGGAGCATTGCTGATTGCATAGCGCACAGCAATCCGTCGCCGAATATCAAATGGTTTGATAAAGACAATAATCCCACAATCTCGCAATCTCTCACAAACTTTGATAATAGTTATAATTATATACACATATACCTATTCTTTCTTATTTCCAAATTTTTTATGATTTCTTCTCCTTTTGTTACTGTACAATTTTTTGTTCGCTTTTTTTTAAGCCATTTTCGACATCAAAATAAAAATTTCTTTAATGAGGTAATGAGAAATGAAAAAAACTTTAAACTTTGTATTTTAAATACACAGAAGATGGAAAAATATATGCAAAGTACTTTACTCAATACCTTTTTAAACATAAAGTTTCAAATAATAAGCTAATATTATAAGTATTTTACTAAATTTCCAAAGAACCAAATGAGTGCAGAAAAATTGCTAGTCTAAGCCCGTGTCCCTAGCAAACCGAATTCCTATTGAGAGATATCGTTTTCGGCTTTGAAGTGTAAACTGGTTCTTTATTGTTGCTGACCACAGTATCCTTACAAATCATAATAGTTATTGTAAAAAACTGTAGCTAGGTTTTGATATTTAGAAATATTGTTTAAGGTATACTTATACAGCGTCTCATTGCGACCAAATTACTTATAGGTTTGGCTACATTTTTACTCGATTTCGATTAAACACAAGCCATGTGAAAGTAATAGTTTTACAACATTATTTTTAGTTTAACATTTTCCATTTTAATTTACCAAAAGTCTTAACCCAAGGAACTCATACATTGGTAAACGCTCTTATGTGTTGTAGGTACATTTTGCAAGTAAATTTTGTATTTTCACCGAAGTATAATTTTAAATAATTATAATAAATTATAATTTATTTTTTTTTTATAAAAAATACTAGCAGACCCTGTCACGCGTTGCTGTGGCTAAAATTATTATTATATTACATGGTTGCAAACTCTTCACCTCTTAACACAATGAATTACGAAGACGGAAATGTTAAAGCTGGTATAAGAATCGACTGGATATGAATTTAAAAGGGAAACACTTTTAATACGATTGAATAAAATTTTCATACTATTGAATTTGGCAATAGTTAATACAAAAGAATTAATTCAAAAATATTTTTTTTTTATTTAAATTTCTAACAAATATTTTTAAATCTTTAAAAATAATATTCAAGATTTTGAATTATCAATACTTTTAATCTCAATTTAGTTTAGCACTAGCTGGTGCACAATATTTTTTGTTAATCCGTATTTAGCTAACAGGAATAGATTCGACAGTTTTCCTACACATGAACATGCAACATGTAGTTACCCATGAGAAAAACGTGGACTTTCCAAATCTAAACCACAAATGGACATTGTTTTGCCTTGAGATTTATTTATCGTCATTGCAAAAGCTAAACGAACTGGAAATTTTAGCTCCTGAAGGGTAACGTACAATTAGATGGTATCGGTTGAATACGTGGCAGCAGGATCACTTCACCTTCCAGATAATATGGTTGCTTCAACAATACTTCCGGTGATCTTTTCGATAGCCTAACTCGCACCATTGCATAATGGAGGTGGATTCAAATTACGCAGGAGAAAAATAGGTGAACCATTCTTTAATCGAAGATAATGTGGTGGCATTCCGGCTATATTTAGTAAATTTCAAAATTCAGTTGGAAATCTTACTCTTTCATTTTCATTAAGAACAGTATCGATTGATTTAAAATACATCACATTGCCTGGTAACAACTGTTGAATTTGGAAGTTAATTTCGGCAACATCAACATTTTTGGCTGCCAAAAAATTACTCTGTATATTCGGAAAAATACTCTGAATCAATTAATTTTTTTCCTCAAGAACTGTGCATAAATTATTTGGCAGTTTAATGCTCTTTCTACACGCTTGCGTCGTGCCTCTATGCTTCAAGCGTTGTTGTGGTCTTTGTCTATTATTTGGCAGTCACAATTATCCGTTAGCTTCAAAATATTCTAACAGATGACGATAACTGTTGGCTGGATTGATTACGTATTCAACAGATGGCGCTATGTTAAACACACAAATTTAATATATAGTATAATAATTACGTATTGCTGAAACTAAGGTGTAACCTAAATTTATTTTGAATTTGAATATTAAAATAATTGGTGATAATACAATTAAATTGTACCTTATATTAAACGTTTGTATTTTTTACATAGAATACTTACTTAATCCAATCAATAATTAGCGCCATCTGTTAGAATCTTTTGGAGCCAACAAATAATTCTGACCGTCAAATAATAGACAAATAATTTATAATAATATAATATAACGATTACAAATTGAGATGTAAGCTATCCTGTCTCTCAAGTTGGATCAAATTACACACGGTGTGATATTAATTTTAAAATCGGTTCTGTAATTTAGGCGACCATCGCGGACAAACCACGTGTCACGTGATTTTTATATACAAAGATTACCTCCATTTCTGTGTAAAAATATAAGCTATATAGATTATAATCAGATTTTTCTCTTATTCCACATCAAAGACAACCAAGTTTCTTAATGATCCTTTCCAAATTTAAAATTACACTAGTGCATGCTTATGTAACGTTAATGGTTTTATGTTATGATGAGCGACAGATAAGTTGTTTTGAATACGCACGAACACATACTTACTCGTTTATGAAAACGTATCTATGTGCTGGTATTTTATTTGTTTTTTCTTCTGTGACCGTTAAAAACTTTTGGCAATTTTTCGTGTGCTTAATTAAAATATATTTTACAACTTTGGCACGCCATAATCATAAAATCTTAATGAGGGTTTCATTGTGCATTTTAAGGTTAAACAGCTAAATTTGGAAAACTTGAAATGATTCAAATGGGACCAGAACTGCTCAAACATAAGCCAGGATATGTTTGTTCTTATTGACTCATTAAGCTTTTGTGAAATTTGATGAAAACATTAACCCATACAGATTACAGCTAAAAAATTTTCTGATTCTAAACATGCTTCCGGTTTGGGGTCGTGTTTCGTTAATAGCTTCAAAGTTGTAAATGTTAAATACTCGTCCCTTATCTTGCGAGTGTGAATTGTACAGGGTTTTTCCGGAAAGTAATATGACTGATTTTCTTCCGCCGAACTGTACTTTGGAGCGTGTGCGCACCGACTGGATTCGCTAGAGGGCCTTCCCAGCAAACGAGCGACCGTCTGCGAGCACCTGGATAGTCAGGACAAACTGAGTTTTGCAAACCGAAAATGCAGCGTTCTTTAGAGCAGAGGTACGCGATTAAATTCTGTGTGCAACTCAGTAAATCTACGACAGAAACGTTTGATATGATCAAACAGTCTTCTCCATGTGTTGCTTTAGCAAGAAGTGGTGTGTTTCAGTGTCACCAGGCCTTTTTGAATAGCCGGGAAGAGGTCACTGTAGAAGTTCGGAAGAATGAGCAAATCCATAGTAAAAACGATGCTCGTTGTCTTTTTTGACATCAAAGGCATCGTCCACCATGAATTTGTTCCTACTGGGAAAATCTTGAACGCAAAGTTTTACGTGGAGAAGTTCTCAAGAGACTCAAACGAAGGGTCAATCGGGTTCGACAAGACACCGCAGCCGATTAAAAGTTGCACCCCGACAACGCCCCGGCTCACACTGCCTTTCTTGTGAACAGCTACCTAACCAAGGCCGGCATCCCAACGCAGCCGCCTTGTAGCCCAGATGTGGCCCCCGTACTTTTTTTGTTTTCTTGCCTGAGTTTTCAGACGACAGAAGGGATCCAAATAGCATGCACCTTGGCTCTCAAGGTTATTAGAATGCCTTCCGCGACGCATTTAGTACTTGGAAAACGCGATGGCTGCGGTGCATCGAGGCAAAAGAAGTCTATTTTGAAAGTTTTTAAAGAATTGTAACGATTAGTTCAATAATTTTTTTTATCGACTCAGTCCTATTACTTACTGGACAACCCCTGTAGCTAGCTTTCCAAAACAAAATACGGGCAAATCAGAATGTTTTGTCGCATGTGCTGTTGCTATTATACCTGTTCCGTAACTTATACTATATATATATATATATATATAATATATACATTAGGGTGTTTTGAGCTATTCATTTTTTTCACTCCCATCATAAAATTGCCGTGGAAATACCCCAAAAAAATTCCCTGAAAATTTGTGCTCTTAATATTAACACTAAGGACTGGACCAAGGCATTTAAAAATGTTCCATTGAAAATACACGACAATCGTGATTTTTTATCTTTAAACTAGGGGATCCGGCCACGTGTTGTGGTATATATTTTGTACTATTTTTATAAATAAAGTCAAAGCTATGCCATAAAATGTCTCGAGCTAAAGAAATTTAAAGATAAAAAACCAGTCATTAATCTTAATTCTAAGGTCTCAAATTTTCAGAGCAAAAGAGATAACTTTTGCATGTACCAGTTAGAGTGACTTACCCGATTAAACCAGCGTGTATGTGAAAAACTCCTTAAAATAGTGTGGCTGTTATACTATTTGTAATTCAATGTTCCCATTTTTATACATTATATCAGTTCACTGCCCAATATACTAGGCTCCAAGATTTGGTAAACAAAAAACTGCTAAAAATAATTTGCAGTCGCAGTTGTTTGAATATTTTAAAGCCAATAACTATTATTGAGCGTCAAAGAACAACGGTGCAATAGCGGTTTAGTCTTCATCGCTTGCCAACGAAATCAACGCAAGAAAATATATGAGATAATTTCAAAATGTTACTTAAATTAAGCTGGAAGTTTTCGGTTTTCTTTTGTGTACTGCCTATCTATTAAATTTCTCTGGTGATATAACACTTTGCAATCACATTAAGTTCTTAAACTTTAGATCAAATGTGAAGTACGATGTATTAGTTATCTTGAATATATATTTTCTCTCACAGCATATTTTTATTTGAAATTTTATTTATTACAAAAAATGAATAATTCGAGCTGACATTGACACCTTCAAAGTTAAAGGAGTTTCAAAAATGCTATTTTAATAAAATTGTGCATTAAAATGTAGTTAAATTTAACGCGGAGCTTCGTTAAACATAGTATTTCAACATGATATGAAAAATCTACAGAAGGCTCATAAAATTAGTTCTAGACGCCTTTTCGAACTCTCATTTACAATTTTTATAGAATTTTACGGAGCAGATATATTGCTAACTGGCACAATGGGTAAGAATCTAAGTGTTAGTTTGGTCAGCCATCTTCTTTTAATGTTTAAATATTAATATCATAACTATGCCAAAATTTATCTTCTTCCAGTTTTAAAGGGTAAAAGAACTTGGAAATGATTTTTACTAACATACATATGTTGATAGAAGTAAGCTGAAATGTTGGTAAGTCACTGCGTATACGCCACTTGCAAGGTGAATCCCCAAAACAAAACAATGAGCTGATAATGGTAAATACTAAACTGAAAATTGAACTAGCGTAGACAGGGAACCAAAACAATTATGGCCATACGCAGGCCATTCGATATTAGATTGCAAAGTGGAGCCAAAGAAGCATTCATGCAACGCATCAATCAGTAGATGAGCGATAATGAAAATGGGAAAGCTGACAGTTTCAAAATTGTGAATACAATATAGACACACACACACTTACATTTGTGTGTACTAACATACCTTCATACTATTATTTGCTGCAATACACTTTGCTGTTGGTGTTATGTGGCTAGTATATATCAGTCCGTTTTTTTAATTTCGCATATCGCCAGCTGCTTCTCACAGAGTTTTAGATGCCTGCGGGCAACAAAAGAACAATCATACCAGTACAATCTCATTTTGGCTAATATTCACTAAACCCATACGTTAAGAACGATATTGCGTTCTGCTCATGTTATGGAGCATAGTGGCTGGCCATACCATCAATTTATGGTACATGGCATTTCATATCTTTACTGCGTTTTGGCTTTGTAAAATTTCCATCGCCCAATATTTATTTGGAGGATGGAGTCATGTGTGGAAGTTCACGCAAGTGAGGAAAGTTCTCTGATCGCCATTCACTTGGGAGTGGCCAGAAACGATTCTTTTACATATGACTCAAGCAGCACACGACTTCCGGTCTTTGACCAAGTATCCTCTGGGTAGCCTTAGAACATCCGTTTGAAGGCGAGCTAAAGTGAGAAGGCAAAATATCTCCTACTTAGGGTTGTGCGCTGGGTTTGGGACCCGCCACGTAAAAAAACACCCCCAATGAAAACCAACAATCAGCCTCGGATGAGAGACCCCCCTTTTGATGACGACCATGGCAAGCAAAATAAGGACTACGAATTGAGAGCATGCTCCTGGAATATCCGGTCCCTTAATTAGGAAGGTGCCGCTGCCCAGCTGGTTGATGTCCTCGTGAAAATAAAGGCTGACATCACCGCCGTTCAAGAAATGCGACGGACGGGACAAGGACAAAGACAAGTAGGTCCTTGTGGCATTTACTACAGTGGCCATATAAAGGAGAACACGTTTGGTGTGGGATTTGTGGTGGGAGAGAGACTCCGTCGCCGAGTACAATCATTCATTATGGAGAATGAACGTCTAGCCACAATCCGCATTAAAGCGAGGTTCTTCAACACATCGCTGATTTGTGCCCACGCCCCGACGGAAGAGAAGGACGATGTGATCAAAGATGCCTTTTATGAGTGCTTGGAGCGCACTTATGAGAGATGCCCCCGCCACGATGTCAAAATCGTGCTTGGGACTTCAACGCCAGGGTGGGCAAAGAAGGTATCTTTGGCACTACGGTCGGCAAATTCAGCCTCCACGAGGAAACATCCCCAAATGGGTTGAGGCTGATCGACTTCGCCGGGGCCCAAAATATGGTTATCTGTAGTACTAGATTCCAGCATAAGAACATACATCAAGCTACCTGGCTGTCTCCGGATCTATAAACCACCAACCAGATCGATCATGTTGTGATAGACGGAAGACACGTCTCCAGTGTTTTAGATGTGCGTGCGCTCCGAGGTCTTAACATCGACTCGAACCACTATATAGTTGCCGCCAAGATTCGCACCCGCCTCTGTGCAGCAAAAAACGCACGCCAACAAACACAAGGAAGGTTCGACGTCGAGAAGCTGCAATCACAACAGACAGCCGAACGATTTTCTACTCGGCTTGCACTCCTGCTCTCTGAGAGCACTCGTCAACAACTCGGTTTAAGGGAACTGTGGGACGGCATTTCAAACTCCTTACGTACAGCTGCAACCGAAACCATTGGTTTTCGGAAAGTGCAAAAGAACAGCTGGTACGACGAGGAGTGCCGTGTCGCAGCGGAGAGAAAACAGGCTGCCTACCACGCAACGTTACGATCGACCACAACACGTGCGGGATGGGATAGATACCGAGAGTTGAAGAGGGAAGCGAGACGCATTTGTAGACAGAAAAAGAAAGAGGCCGAAATGCGTGAGTATGAAGAGCTTGATAAGCTGGCCGACAGGAGTAATGCTCGAAAATTCTACGAAAAGATGCGGCGGCTTACAGAAGGTTTCAAGACCGGAGCATACTCTTGTAGAACCCCCCTAGGTGATCTAGCCACCGATGCCCAGAGCATACTTAAATTATGGAGGGAACACTTCTCCATCCTCCTGAATGGCAGTGAACGTACAACGCCAGGAGAA
>JBAWJQ010000551.1:0-11299 GCA_037783105.1 Bactrocera zonata
AAAACAAAAAAAAAATATAATAACAACAATTACCAATTCCACACAGACCAATACCAAGCTTTTTCTTCTATCGCCTTTATTAACCAAAATTTAATTGGTGTTGTGTGTTTCGCAGGCTGGCTTGCTGGGCGTTTACTGGCTTATGCTCGTGCTATCAATTAGGAACAGAGTACAAAAAAAAAAAAAAAAACCAACGGAAAACAAAACCGATGATGAAACCAGGCATCAACTGTATGAACTGCTTCGACATGCAGCAATAATAACAAAAACTCCATCCACAACCGCCGAAAATTACTTAAATCGAGTATTTTCGAGAGCGATACAATGTTTATGTCATTTTTAGAATACAATTGTTTGAAGCCTCAAAATAAACCTCAATTTCTGCGATTACCTCTTCATTGTCGCTAAATTTCTCTCTAGAGAGCATTCTCTTGAAGTCTGAGCACAAGAAATAGTCACTGGGGCTAAATGTAGAGAATACGGTGGTAGTAATTTCTTCTTCTTCAAAGCTGGCCGTTTTTTCGCAGGCTTAGTAGTCAAATCCTCCAATAACCTAAGATAGTCGATGAATATTATAAAATGTGCATCTCGTAATACTGATGACATAAACCTGTCAGCCAACTTTTGCGTTTTCACTGTCGATTGGCCTGCAGTGTGGGATCATGGAGCCATATTTCATTTATGGGTATATCGACTCACATTTTCGCTTTTATTACGATGAAAGAGCTTCAAACAACCCTCAGACTCGCATCTCTCTCGAATAACTTCACTTGACGAGCAACCGACATTATTTTGTGGACCTTTTTAATTTTTCCACAGCAGCTCAATAAGAACCGATTTATTATTTTGGTAATAAATGGACAAACTCTGAAAAAATGACCTTATAGATAACCACACTTAAGTGATGTTTTTCTCAGTTTTGTCTGAGTAGGTTGTTTTAGAGTAAAATCCCCTATCTCTGTAGTTACGGAATTAATATTTAAAAGCATTTAATAATGCAGTTCTGCATATGATGTATAACTTGTACTATAATAAAATTTTCTGAGGCGATTAGAGCTTAAATTAGTCTTAAATTTGATAACAAGAGACCAAACCATTTCTAAATCAACAGTTTTGCTGCCAGCAACGTCACATTAATATAATTGGAAAGGTTACTCGTTGCATGATTCCTTCCTCAAAAGTTCCCTTTGCTTCCGGCGCATGTATAATATGTGAAACATTTGTTGCTGCATTAGTCTAAATGCAGGAGTAACCACTAAATGTACTGCGTGAATGTGGAATGTGTGAAACTCATCCATGCACAAACGTGCAGCATATTTAGCGAAACTATAGAAAACAGATGCTATTTATAATAAGCCACAATTAACACTGTCAAAGCAGCGAATTTTAAGTGCTGATAATAAGATGCCGCAACATGACACGAAGGAGACCGATACATAATCACAATCAAAAGTACACTTGGGTTGCTTTGGTAAGTATCTGACAGCAAAGCACGCATTAAAGTTTTTGTATCTATAAATGGTAGACTATGGTAAAAACCAGTCTTTCTTTTAGCATAGGCTTAGGAACAGGAAGTTTAAAAGAAGCAGCGTGAAATCATTAACTTATTTATTTGGAAAAGTTCTTAAAATCTCTTACTATGAATTTTTAGTGACAATCATTTTATTTTGTCAACTTAATGTCGGCATCAATAAGCTTTACATACTCTTACATTTCATATTACCATTAGGTTAGCCATTTTTATGGCGACCCTAGGAAACACAGAAAACAACTCGTTAAATATTTCAATAGACATAAATAAAATACTGAAAGTACCAATGATGTACTTTTCGTAGGTGACAACCCATGAAATTAATATTTTTTGGCCCCTGAAGTTTCACGAGGTCAAAATCGATATCATTAATACTTCTCGAGATATTCAAAATTTGCAAAAACTCGTGTAAAACTGAAGCTCGTCGCATGTTCAGTAAAAGGACCGAAAATTTAATGGCTATCAGTATCGATTTTCACAACTAAATTTTGTTTCATATTTCTTTAACAATGACAAAAAGGAATCCTTGATTATCGAAAAAACCAACGGCAGTTAAATCTAATATATATGTTTTCTCAGCGATAACGTGTTAAGAAAACCTTATCGAAAAAACAATTTTTAACTTTTTCCTTATGGTCTAAAGTGGTACTCGTAAAAATAAAGTAAGGCGTCACAGAGAAAGACATAATACCATTAATTTGTGTTGCAATTGACTTAGTCATTTATTTCTAGCAGAGGTTAAGAAATTTTTGAACATAATTTTCATATTTGTTTAACAACTCGATTAATTTTACGTGCTAGTGCTGTTATATTTTATAGGTAGTATAATTATTCATAATTGTATTCCCTTTAATAAATAAATAAATACAATTACACGCGAAATTACTTCTCTCTACTCTTATTAAATTATGAAAATCGTTGCTATCTTGTCTGTCTTACTACAGCTTCAATTATATTGATTTCATCATTGTTTAATACCACTGGATCGACAATGGTTTAAATGTGTTCTCTGCTCTAATGCCGGGCCGCTATGTAAGTTTTGTGGGTTCGTATACTCGTAAATTTACCTATTGCTTATGAAGCGCCTCTACGCATTAAACTTTCCCCGCACTAGGGTATACCACGCACAAATTAAATAGGCCTGCCAATTCGTTGACTTCTATACCAACAACCATATGATTTGCATACATGCGGCTTCCTTTGTTATGGCATATGGTAACTGGGAAGGGAAAAGTGATGTTCAAATGCAACAAAAGAGCAGAATTTTAGAACTTTACACGAAGCAATGCTGGTGAAATGCACAGATAACTTTTGAAAAATAACGCTTTGAAAAGTAGCTCGGATGTACAGGTGAGACCAAAACTGTTGTCTAGAAAGTTCAAAAGCGCATATGCAAGTATAAGAATTTTTTATGTTTATACTTAAGCGTGTGTAATATTATTTTTTATTATTTTTGTTGGTATTTTGCGCCTCTACGGATGACGGGCATCCTGTCGCGGGTAGAGAGTCCTAAGAACAAGATCCATATGAATAACAAAAAAAGTGGGATGCCTATAGTGAAAGTCTTATACAGGCCATATACAACAAAGATATAAGAACCGTGACCAACCGCTAAAAGGAAGGGTATTCTGGAGCTCACACCCCTCTATATCGGTATGAAAATGACAACAAGGAGGTCTATTTTAGCCTTGTTATCGTCAAGACATGGTAATAACAGGGAAGGAAGCGTTCTTTATTAGAGACGAAATTACCAAGAGAATGTACTTTGAAAACTTTTCCAAAGTTCCAAAGAATAGTAAGTGAAGGACTTCATCCTCGGGGAATACCTTCGCAGGAGCACAATGCAATAGTATACAGAAGGCTCGAAAACGGCAGATATGATTGGGGTTGGGATAATGGAACCACGTACCAAATTTCAACTCTATGGTCAGGTTTCCAAGAAGTTTTCAATTTGTAAGCAATGCCATTTGCAGGTGTTCAGAAATTATGCTAGAGACGCACAGCACTACCAGGAAAGTTATATTCAAGCGCCACTTAAACCAATATCATGCGTTGAGAGTCAGCGCTGCTTTTGTAGCATTTGAATATGCAATGGAAATTCACATAGAAACCTTACCTGGCAGTAATATTTCTATGCATCAAAAATTAGTGGAATCGAGTCAATACTTCCCTGAGCTCCCATTTTACCTTATATAAAGATTTTCGAGCTTCGAGGTGATTTTATACTGTATATATCGGCCAATATTTGATTTATCTCGACGGAAATTACAAAACATCCAGCTGACTTTAATCCATGTGATTGGTGATTGTTTGTGAGGTACCTTAATGCAACCAGAGAAAATTTTTTTAGTACGTGTAATGATAATAGTTAATAAATAATATCGGGTTGATACTACCCGAGTACATGATTAAATGAAAAGCACTTGCTTAAAAATTCAGTTAAAGGCAGAAGCGAAAAAATATGAGAAACAAGCTCTTTATGCTCACGAATTATGCCAATTCAATACTTTGGGAAAAATTTTCGATTTTCCAATTTTCGGTTAAAAAAATTTGTTACTTTGTAAACCAGAATATGAACATATGTACAAAGTGCATTCCAAAATAAACAGGACTTTGTGAAACTACGGCCCCCTGGTGGCGCCATTTATATGTCGTGCGTTACATTTCATTGATTAGAAGTAAAGTTATTGCGTTTTAAGTGTCAGTATGTTTATGTTATCGGTGCGAAAATCAGCATCGAACAAAGAGACAACATTAAATTTTGTTTTAAAATTGATAAAACATTTCAATTGATGAAACTTGGTTATAACGATGATTGCCTACCCCGTATCAGAGTGCACGATTGGTTTCAATGTTTTCAAAGTGGTCGTGACGACATAAATGACGATCAACATGTGGGCCAATCAAAATCCGTGATCACCAGAAATTCCATCGAAACTGTGCGTTAGTTCAACAAAAATCAGCCGAAATCATCATTGAAATTCATAGAAATGGAAATGGAAATTAACATCTAAAAATATCGATTTATCGTATTTGGACCGAATATTTGGGCTTACGAAATGTGGTGAGCAAATTAATTCCTGCGACGAGGCAATTTAAAAATATACATATTTTACAACCACGAAGGCGCGGATTAAATAAGAACACGTGTGGTTCCCATGGTTTGCCAGATACAAATGAATCTGTATTTCTTAAGTACATTTTCTTAAGTATTTAAAGTTAAAGCTAAAGCTGAGGTGTAAGCATCAGCTTGGTTGAATCCAGAACAAAGGAAGAATTAATTACAATATTAGCTGTTGCAGCAAATTTCAGCAGAACGTTAAGCGTTTTGTTTTCTTTTCAATTGTTATTGTTATGCCTTCTTGTGAGGGCGAGTTATATTGTTTTGATAAGAATGGATTATTGGATTCAGAACGGAAAAAGCATATCGAATTCTTTAATTAATGAGACTGTGTAATTGCAAAATGCAAACATTCAATTTTGTTTATAGTTATGGTAAGGTTGCTATGCGGAGGCTGTCGTTAACTTGCACGGTTTGTTCCACACAAATTGACTGAAGACCAAAAATTACTCAGAATCAGAATTATCGATCGACGCTTGTGACAATCGGTCACCAAAAATCACATTTTAACCATTAGCCACTCCCCGTATTCACCTGATATGGCACCGTACAACTTCTTCCTTTTCGGAAAAAAACCTCATAGAATATTTTCCTTTAATATCAAGAGGATTAACTTAATTGTTTGAAGATACATGCTACCACCGGTTTTCAGTCAAGATTAGTAACTGTGACTTCTGACAACTGTTTTCAAACTATCTTTGTTTTATAAATATGTGAATAGTTGCAACAAATGGCAATCTCTTTGTCTAGTAAATAAATATAGTTTAAAAAACTAAAAAACACGCTTTTAAAGCATATCAAACTAAAAAGTGAAAAATAATTCTTTGTATAAACAAACAATATTAATTAAGAAAAAATTCCTTCATTATTGTGAGAAAAACGTGGCATGCTCGATATATGAAAAACATGTCAAAGCACTCCACGCTTTTCTCACAATAATGCAGGAATTTTTCCTTCATTATTATTGTTAGTTTATACAAAGAATTATTTTTCACTTTTTAGTTTGATATGCTTTAAAATCGTGTTTTTTAGTTTTTTAAACTATATGTATTTTTGATTTTTTAGTTTGATGTGAGAAACCCCAAATTTGTTAAAATATGAACTATGGAATGTAGTATTGGTGAAATAAATCGATAATTAGGCAGCATTTAATATCTACTCGTAACCTTTCATGATTAATTGTTACACTATTTGCGACCAAGTTCTATTGACGACTTTACGAATTATTACTTCTTAATCGAATCATTTCTTCTAAAGCTTCACTGTTACATGGGGTTTTACCTGTCAAATTTGAACAGCCCAATTCTTCAATTCGGATACCGTCCAAAGATCTACAACGACTAAGTGCTACATAACCTTGTCCTGCAGCAAACAGTCGAGAGCCCAGATAAATTACTGCATGTTCTACTGTACAACCTTGCATCTTATGAACGGTCGGCGCCCAACTCAGTATGCTATTTAAATGTCACCAAAACTAGTTTTATATAGATGTTGCATACTCTTAAGCGCATCTTTTTGGTGAGCTGCTTAAACTTACTATCGTCTTTCTACAGTGTCGCTCAAGTATTCTAGGTTTCAGTACCACTTAAAAAAGTTACAAACATACATACATACATACAAGTGAAGATAATAAAAGCGTATTAAAAAAATCCTTTAGCAGCAAATGTACTTATATAAACAATTATGTGATTAGATAAATATTCGCCCTTGTGTCTCATTTTTCACTTCATTAGTTTTAATGCGCCTTTTTTAAACAATTTTTTTTTCTCCTGCCTCTTACATTTCCAGTGTCACGTGATTTCTATTGCGTTCAATTTCTTTCACAAAGTTTTACTGTGTGCTCTAAACGATTTCTTCATTTTCTATTTCAGTTGCAATATTCATTCACATCCATGTTTATTGCTTTTGTTAGGCAGTTCGTTGGCAGTCGTTTCCTACCACTTTTGTGTCTTTATTTAGTATTCAGTAAAAGTGATTGTAGTGGAAGGCATCAAAAAGTCCATAATACGCCATGTCCAACATCTGTTGCCACATGTAATTTGAGCATAAATGACTTTGATTGTTTTGGCTTTTTTCTTTTTAACGATAAGCTCAATTTATTTAATGTTTCGACTTATATTTTTATTGCGTGTTATTATTGGCCTTCAAGTATGCCTGTACTCGCTAACTATTAACAACGTTTTTTATAACAACATGAAGCTCTGCTTACTCGGAATTTCGTTCGGTCAGGAATTCTCATTTAAACGTAATATCTCAATATTGGATGATATGTTTCTGATATAAGTTGATTGATCTTTACTGAATCGGAAGAAGCTGCCCTACAAAAGCAATACTGAAGTCCTATATTATCGGATTTGAATGAAACCAAAACAAATGTCGGAAACAAAGCTACATGGAATAATAAATATGTTTGAGGCTTTTGCGTTCCCAAGTTGGATAGCAAGGGCTTAATAAAAAAGAGTAACACCCAAAACAAAGTCGATATATTATAAACAGAATGCAAACTTGACATTGTAGAGAGAAATCAAATAATTAAAGCACTTTTGTCTTCGGAGCCTTGTGTTAGTGACAATGTTTGACTATGTATATGGTTATGCAACTGGGATTTACCGTTGCTATGTCATTTTATTTGATAAAACGCCAATACACTTAACCGTATCAATTTTAATATGGTCCCGAGAGAATTCCGCACACTTATTCAACAAATGTGTGTGTACCTGTATTAGCAAACAGATCTACATATATACATACTCAAATGAATGCAATAGAATGTTACGTATACGCCATGGTCGCTGACAAAATGTTAAAAGCCATAGCGGTGGGAATTCGATTGCCGTTTAAATGTCCTGCTTGGTTGAATAGTGCACTCAAATGTGTGTATGAGCCAATTTGTCATTATATGCATATACATGCACAATTTTGTGTAGGTGTAGCTTTTTTGCCTTCCTTTCCCTGTGTTTTTTCGCGCTTTCGTTATTGCTTCTGTTTTATTTTTGCCGTTCTGGCTTTTAGTTTTTCTGCTTTTCAATTATGTGTAAGGCCCAGAACTTAAGCGGTAGGAGTTGTTATGCTGCGTGAATTTCAATATTCTACTCTTCACATTGTGCATTTTGTCGCTCAAACCAGCGCTTGCTGTGTGTATTGCGAATTATCTTTGTTTTTCATGGGCATTTTTATAAGTCTTACTACGTTGTGGAAACTCTGCAAAGATGATACTTTGGTAGTTGGAGGGTCTACGAAAAAATTCCTCGCCAACACGCTTGTGTTAATCGCAGATGTGAATGTGGCTGTGTCTAAACTTTAGTGCAAGTTTATAAATTTTTTAAAGAGCTTTTAAGCAGATAGCTTGAGAAATACTACCACAAATAAGAGATAAAAAGTCCACGTTAAATTGATTTCACATGCGCTATCAAAGCGAATTTATATGAACCTCGCCAAAAACCTATTAAACGTATTCATTGAATTTCATTTTAAGAGGTACTTTCTAATGATTATGAGAACAAATATGATAGTGACTTTAGCTCTTTACTAGATTTAATTGCATTAATAGCGCAGGCCAAAATTAATGTTCGAATGTGACATGAACGAAATGTCGTGCGCGACACCTTACCTATTTACCATAAAAGCGTGTGGTATTTGAAATGTAGTTGCGTTTAATGAGAAATTTATGGCCGATTTCGCGGTCTCTCATAAGCTGCCTTCCGATTGCATTGACGTTTATTTAAATTTACGCATTTTTCTCACACACATTTATACGAAATATATTTCCTGCTTTCTGTTTTCATTATTGTTGTTGGATCCATCAATTTGTATTCATGGTGTTTGTATGTATTGTTGACATGAATCTCCTCAAACGAAACGTTGTGGGTAACAATAGTTATGCCTCCTGTTGTTTGTTTTCATTACAGATATTGTTATAGTCCATTGTTACTCCTGCGCAGGTAGGTAAACAATAAATATGTATGTATAGGCGATTTCTGTGACAGTATATGATTAATTAATATGTGAATATCTATGTGGAAGTAAACAGATGAATGCATGTGCTCAAGTGGACGCCGGCTTTTGGCAATAGGTATTTGGCTTGCTCCAGTTTCATTCAATTTTGATTATTGATGTGCCCATAATTGGTGGCATGTTTTTAGGAAAGAGCCCATGTCTTTAATGTTCTGATAAATAGGAGCATTGTATGACTCAACACGTTTTAATTCCAAGGTAAATTAGTGTTAAGATATCTGCTGTCTCTAGTTACAAAATCCGTAACATAAAATATGGTTTCAAGTAGTTGGAAGCGAGATATGAATTTTTCGATCCCGTTAAAATTACGAGCTCATACTTGGAAAGTTTTTCTTAGAGGTACGAAGCTTAAAACAAATTCGTTTTTTTAAATATACATATTTACTCCTCGCATAAGTTCAGGCCACTTATATTGATCACGCACAGCTTCTATTAGTATTGGCGGCGCTGCTCGAACCAAAGATGTTTGGAGACTTTGCAGGTATGAAAGCAGAAAAATTACTTTTCGTCCACTGCTAGGTGATTTTTGCTTTGTGTGCTGGAGCAAAATCTTGCTGGAAGATGCATAAAAAGATTTTATTACTGATTTATCCTATCTTATAAAATATTCTGCTAGTACACTTTTGACCTAGTTTTAACATATTCTTCACGGAAGTGAAAAAGTGTACCGCCTTTACAGGAGATTCCCCGCCAAACAGTTACAGCAGTTTGATGGTGATCACCTTATGCCTTTGAAATAACACTTCTGGCGTCTTTGGAAGTTAAGTGCTTATTAATGCAGTAAAATGTCAAGTCAAAGTGTATGTTTGAAAATAAGTTCGAAGAGAACCTATGAACATATTAACTACGTATGTATATGGTCAAAGCGTGTTTGGGTATTGAATGGGTTGCCCATTAAGAGGAAGAAGGTGAAACGTGTCGCAGCACACCTACTATAAACGAACCGCCAAAATGAGCTCATCCGCTTAGAATTGTCTTTGCTGTACTACATGTAATTACAACCTATTTATTCCGATTGACTATACCTTTTATTATTGTTAAGAATTTTAATTAAAATCTCCAAAACTCCAATGGATCCGCAACTAGAATGTACCCATTGAGTGTTTGACTTTTACAAAATCAATTTTAACAAAGACATATTTTTACTCACAAACTTTTATATGAAAGTTGGGATAAACATTACATTGCCACAAATATGTTACCTTACTCAATTTACACTGTATTAGTTTAAAATTCTGCCGTAACCGGTTTTTATGTACATATCTTGTGGCATCCTTCCAAACCCCCGTCATCACATCGCACGACCGCGGAAAAACAGAGAATACTCCACAAAGCCTGAGAATGTATTGCCATAGGTTGGCAATTATATGTTGTCTCTCGCTATTTTTTTTTTTTTATTTTTTATTGCCGTGGCATTGGCTGAATGTGGCTGCTATATATATTTCTGGCCTAATAATGAAAATAGGCATATTTATCAACGAAAATGTGTTTTTTTTTTGTTTTTCGTTGGATTTGGCTCGTCTTGGAAGACCCACACGGTCGATTGCTGTTTTGTTTCGGGCTCATACGCATAAATCCATGATTCGTCACCTGTGACGTTTATCTTTTGAAGCACCGCGATCGTATTTTTTCAGCATTTCTTTACACCAATCCACACGAGCCTTTTTTTGAGCGATTGTCAAATTGTGCGGGATCCAACGAGAACAAACCTTTTATACGCCCAAGTGTTCATGCAATATCGAATGTATGCTGGTGGGAGAAATACATAGGCATGCCTCTATCTGAAGGTATGTTACATGACGGTCTTGCATTATGAGTTCACGTACGGCATCGATGTTTTCTGGCACAACGGCTGTTTTTGGACGACCTTCACGGAATTCGTCTTTGAGCGAGCGTCGGCCACGATTGAATTCATTGTGCCAGTTTTTCACAGTGCTATAGGATGGTGCTTTATAGCCACACAAAGATTTTAGTTCATCGATGCACTCTTGTCGTGATAATCCACGTCGAAAGTTGTGAAAAATGATCGCACGAAAATGTTCACGAGTTGAATTTTTTAATTCCCTGTAAATATGCAAAAAAATTGGAAAGTTTGACATTTTTTGGAAATGTCAGATTGCACCAAGCAACACTTAGTGCTGCCTAGTCCAGAAATATATATAGCAACCTACGTAACTTTGTTTCTTCTGCAGAAGATTTTGTTATAAGTCCTGCCATTTTTAAACAGGGGAATGCATTTTGTAATATAAAGGATAGCGAATGTTATAAGCAGATCATACTTTGGAAGCGGCGGAAATAATATAAAGTAGAATCTTATTTTCAGCGAAAATATCTTTATCTGAGATGAGATAAGATGAGAATGAAAATTCACTTGACACAGATTGCTCTGTTGGAACCTTATGTAATATCTAGAGCCCTGTTCACATGATTTGGCTACTATATGTATATAGGAAGGTGTTTGAAAGAAATCCTATAGCAGCTTAATACAATATTTCTTCTTGCTTAAGGTTTACAGATAAAATATTATAGCCTTCCTTTGGATCCAAGCATTTTTGGTACTCGACCGGTACATCTAATTCACAAAATAGTTAAAGATTGCTGCTGAATTAAGTTTTGCGATAAAAATCTCTTTT